>KZ825899.1:28451-127702 GCA_003184645.1 Aspergillus ellipticus CBS 707.79 | reverse complement strand
GAGAGATGAGAAGTGAGAGATGAGAAGTGAGAGATGAGAAGTGAGAGATGAGAAGTGAGAGATGAGAAGTGAGAGATGAGAAGTGAGAGATGAGAGAGTTGACGAGGGGAAGAGAGAGAACTGAGGGGGTGAATTGAGGCGAGGAAGTGAAAAGTTGGACTTCGGCCTGGGGGGATTCAAGTGAATCACCTGAGACCCTGGGCGTGACTTCCCAATTGGGAGCAACACTTTCCTTCTAAGAAGAGCAAAGTACTAAGTAGTGCTAATGATTTATGATCGAGGGATTTGCATTTGATGCAGCATCTGTGAAATTTGTCTGGGATATGGTAAAGTGCGACACCCCGTAGAGGGTGTAAGAAGTTTAGTTCCCCAGGATTGAACAAGTACGCCACCCATTTAAGGATATTGATGATGTTTAATCTGGAGCTGATCTCTAATACTGCAATTGAATTGAATGAGTTACCCCGGAGGGGCCAGCAGGCGAAACGAGAAGAAAACAATTCAATCACCACTAAAAAGAATAGATAAAGTAGAACCGACCATCAGGATGTCTCTAGATTTAGCTTCCTTCTCCTTGGCACGCCCCAGTATTACGAGACAATTCCCACTTCGCATCCCGCGATGCCTCCTTTTTGGGGCCTCTCTCCATCCAGCGAGCTTGGCAACTGCCCTACTTCTCTTCTCCAGGCCCGCCATGACCGTGGCACACTTGGCATCGTTTATCTGATTGGACTTAAAGTTTTTCCGGACGCTGACCCGTTCCCATCAGATAAGATTTGGACTGACGGCCAAGACAAACCTCTCATTACGCCCGGTGGCTCATCATTCCAGTGGACTGATGCTGGGATGATGGCTGACTGACGTTCTTTTCCCACAATCTATTTCTTCGAATCCCCCCTCCCATTTCCTTCTTTTCATGATCAGCCTCAAAAATCCCTCCTCGACAAGTCGAGACCACCATGGCAAACTCCAAGGAGGGCCCAGATACCTCCGAAGCTCAAGTTCAACCGCAAATTGCAGGCACACAGTTAGAGAGCCCAGGAGTTAAGCGGATCAAAGTTCTTTCGTCTCAGCTGCATGTCATCGATCGGGTGTTTCTTTTCTTTGGAATATTTCTTGTCGCTTATGTCTATGGCCTCGATGGTCAGGTGAGAGGGACTTACCAGGTAAAGTTGCACGGATGGTTGTTGATGTGGCAATGGATATATACTGATGGTGATGTAGCCGTATGCTACAGCTTCATACGGCTCTCATAGTCTGTTGTCGAGTATCGATATTCTTCGGGCGGTCATTGCTGCAGCGGCACAGGTATATACTATAATCTTCCGATTGTATTACTCGGAAGACTGACGTGTTTGGAATTTCAGCCAACGGCTGCCAAAATTGCCGATGTTCTCGGAAGAGTCGAGTTGATCTTGATATCGGTTGTTTTCTACACTGTTGGTACGGGTGTCACATATAAATTGGGTGGTCGATTCTGATTTTGCAGGTACAATTATTGAGACGTCCTCGAACACTGTTGAAAAATTTGCTGCTGGTGCTGTGCTATACCAGGTGAGTCGCAACCTTGGCTAGACTTTTCATGTCGCTGATATCGAATGGGAATAGATCGGCTACACGGCGATAATTTTACTAGTTGAGGTTTTGGTGGCAGATGTTACCTCGCTTCGTTCTCGTCTACTGTTCTCATATATTCCAGCGCTACCCTTTTTAGTAAGGACGATTAAGATAAGATGGGCCTTGAGCTAGACTGACAGTTTTAGATAAACACTTGGATTAGTGGAAATTTAACAGGAGCCGTACTAGGTACAACGACATGGCGCTGGGGTGTTGGCATGTTTACCATAATCTATCCTGGTAGGTAGACTCCAGCCAGTATGGGTATCACTAAACGAGCTCTAGTATGCACGCTCCCTCTCCTCGTTACACTACGTGTCGTCCATCATAGAGCGAAGAAGAACGGAGCCTTGGATAACATTCGAGGTTCTTCTCACACCATGGGCGCTTGGACCATGACAAAGGAGCTATTCTGGTATTTGGATGTGGTTGGCATCATTCTATTGATTGCTTTCCTTGCTCTGATCCTGGTGCCATTTACGATCGCTGGAGGATTGGCTTCGCAGTGGAAGAAAGCTAAAGTTATTGCTCCTCTTGTCATCGGATTTTGCTGCATTCCGGTATGGGTTATTTGGGAGAGGGCATGCAAGAATCCCATGGTACCTTTCAAGGTTGGTGATCTGGCCATTTCCTTAGATACCTGGAGAATAATTATCGTTTGTAGCTGTTGAAAGATCGCGCAGTATGGGGGGCGCTAGGAATTGCCATCATGTTGAATACCGGTAAGCGTCAGGATATCTCCTGTGTGCGACTATTTAACGGAGTGCAGCGTGGACCCTCCAGGGTGAATATCTATACACCGCTCTTATTGTTAGCTTTGATGAGAGTATCACCAGCGCGACTAGAATCCGATCGCTCTATAGGTAACTTATCGGCAAATTTCGAGTTCCGTGAAGCCAAATCTAATAATTTATAGCTTTGCCTCTGTCATCACCGGGCCTGTACTAGGATTTGTTGTCTTCAAGGTTAGACGACTCAAGCCATTCATCGTTGGAGGTACATTGTTGTTCATGGTGGCCTTCGGGCTCTTGATTTATTATCGCGGAGGACCAACCACGTCCAGCCACGCGGGAACCATCGGGGGTCAGGTTCTCCTCGGAATTGGTATGTTGAGGGCTGAAGTTCTATTAAATGCCACAGATTAACTAATATCCTTCCCAGCTGGAGGGTTGTTCCCTTACACTGCACAGGCTAGCATCCAGGCCGCCACAAAGCACGAGCGTGAGTACTTGCACGCCAATTCCCTGAACGGCTCCTAAAATGCCTTTTAGATTTGGCCGTGGTCACAGGATTTTTTCTTGCTTGCTATAATATCGGTAGCGCACTAGGGGGCAGCATTTCTGGTGCCATCTGGACGCAGGTCCTCCCTGGGGAGCTGAACAAGAGGCTTGGGAACTCCACCATGGCTGCTCAAGCATATTCGGATCCGTTCACCTTCAGCAGCCTACACCCCATGGGTACCCCGGATCGGGATGCGGTTGTGGCTGCGTACAAGCACACGCAGCGACTCCTGTGTATCACTGGCATATGCCTGACGGTACCACTGGTGGTATTCTCCATGTGTACTCGCAACCAAGTTCTCACTAAGGAGCAAAGTTTTGCTAGTGCGGAGGAGGACAGCGACGATGCTTGATCTTCTAAGTAAGGACAATTAGTACGGTCGCACACTATAGACTCACCACCTGTTCCTCTTGCCTTGTTAGAACGATCCTAGTTTTTGCTCAGAAATACACACAGTGAAATTGCTTCCAACTTACACTGTAGGGGGAGGTGACACATCCGGCTGCGAACGGGCCGCTTGTGGGTAGGCCGGGGCACTCGCTCCGCACGTGCGGGGAGGCCCTGTCTTCCCCGCCAGGAAGGCGATAGGCAGCACTGCCGAGGCGATTAATACGCTACGGACGGCTTTTAGCATACTAGGTACCTTACCTAGTAGTAGGTATTATTTACCAGAAGATACGCGAGTTGGAAGGCCCGAATGCTAGTCACCTGACGTGGCTGTGCGAGATGACGAAGGCAACTGCCACTCAGCATCTCCATCCTTCCAGCATCAAGTCGTCTTACCTGCTCCCTCGTCCTCTCACTAACACCCCAAGCTCCTTTTTGGGAAGCTTTCAGCTTCACACAGCTACCAATCCAGTCCCCATGGAGACACCGAGAAACCCTCCCACACAACAGGACATCAAAGGCCTCGTGTGACCTGCGCATACCTCCAACAGCCTTGCCTGAAGCTCCGACCTAGCCCCCGACCGGTATCCACCCAAAAGATGGAGCGTCTACTCCGCAAACGTACGTCGCTGCAAGACCTGGAGGACAGGATCCGCATTGCTTTAGTAAATGCGATGCAAAACAAAGACATACCATCGGAAAAATTCGCTCCCCGAGAAAGACTAATGACCATTTGGAGCCAGGAACTTTTGAAGGAGTTTATTCGCCTCCAGAAGCCGGGGTTTCGCGAAGATTCCATTCACATAATCCAGCGAGACTTCCTGCAAACAATATCTATTCTTTGCTATATAGGTTGGCCGGAGTGGTCGCGGTTTGGAAAGATTTTCCTGGAACACTTTGATGGCGATGGGAGGATGGACCGAAGAGATGCCAATATCGGAAAATTTGAATTAAAGCATTTGGAACATCACTCTTTCTTGGGAAGTCCGTGGGCGGAGAGGTTCCTTTCAGACCAATATATCTTCTGTCCGATTGTCCTGAAGGAAGGAGAAAGTCTGAGTTTCAGTCGGGAATGGAGATTGCCTTTCATCAACACAAAGTCAAAGAGAATACGTCAGGGCGGTTATGGAGACGTCACTGAAGAGACTATCCCTGGGGCTCAGTACCAAAGCTTGTATGGTCTCCCATATAAGGTGAGAAGTATCCTCATAGTCAGTATAGTGGACATAGATTATGCTAACTTCTTTGCAGAAAGAAATCCGAATAGCTCGGAAACGGTTCGGCCTCGGACAGGACTTCCGATTCGAAGTCAGGAATTTGAAAGAACTTCGCGCAAATCATGCCCACCATGATCGTATACTTTCTTACCTCGCCACGGTAACCGTTGGAAACGACTTCAATATCATTTCTCCTTTGGCAGATATGGATTTGGAAGCGTTTCTCAATGGAGAATATCGCAAGGATTCGGGGGTTACCACACAGCATCTGATTGCCGAGGCGGCAAACCTGGCAGATGCTCTGAGCTTTCTGCATCGAGATCTTCAGTCCTCAGAGTCGGGATACAGCGCATGTTGCCACAGAGACCTGAAGCCCGCAAATATTCTAATCTTCTATGAAGGGGACTCGAATCCGGTGGGAAAATGGATAATAACTGATTTCGGGATTTCGTATTTCACGAAGACCGAGGGCTCTAAAACTTCAATTAGGCAAAGTCTAATGCCGGTTCCGGGGCCATACCAGGCTCCAGAGGCATGCATCGGTGGTGAATCTGGTCGCAAAAGTGACGTTTGGTCATTTGGCTGTATCCTTGTCAGGGTCCTTGCCCTTGGGCTGGAAGGGTTTCAAGGACTGAAAGATCTCGATAACCAAAGAAGTATGTCTGCGGATGGAAAATCAAGTTATGACACCGATTATTTTCATAGAGGTGTCCCTGCTGTTCTAAACCCACATGTTGCGAGATGGATCAATGGTATTCCAGATGAGCATGATGAATACGACAAAAATTTCCTTCTTCAATGCCAAGAGACGCTTCTCGACACCCTCGCCGTTGATATGGTTGAACGTCTATCTGCGAGAAAAGTATGCAAAAGATTGATGAATATCAAGGCTATAGCACGGCCAAAATATTTGAATACATTCTCCGAGGAAATAACCCCAACCTCTTCGATTTCGGCTCTCTCAGAGGAGCTTAACAGCTCAATCGATGAAGATCCTCGGGTATCGACTAGCACTGGGGGAACATCTACCACACCAGGACTTGGGAAATTTCTCATTCAAGCAATAAGAGAAGAAAACATAGAGCAGATGAGTGCGCTTCTGAGAGCCAAGGCAGATGCTGAGGAGGCATATGATGAGGAGAGGCCTCTGATACATGCCATCTTGACCGGTAACATTTGCGTCCTCGAAGAACTATTCAACCACTGGCCTAAACTTGACCTAGAAAGGCCAAACTCCGAGGGAAACACACCACTCAAACTCGCTGTTGAAGTTGGAAAGAAAGAGGTAGTCGAGATTTTGCTTCACAAAGGCGCTAGAATTGATGCTCCTTCGATGAGTAACGTGACGCCACTCATGGCTGCAGTCCGACATGGTCATGTGGGCATAGTTCGGATCCTGCTGGACCAAAAAGCAAACACCATGGCACGTTCAACTGCTGGAATGACGAGTCTCCATTATGCAGCTCGAGGAAATGCCCCAGCAGATATCATCCGACTCCTAAAGAGTAGGATGGAAACACTCGATGTGCCTGGCCCAAGCAATGAAACGCCTCTTCTCACCCTAATGAAAAGTTACATTCCCTCCGACGAAGTTTGGCGGCAAAAGTTCAATGCCATTCTCGAGGAAGGGGCTGATGTGAACGCAAAAGACATCGATGGAAACACACCACTCTCCCACGCAATAGAAGAAAACTACGTGTCAGTTGCTCGGAAGCTCCTCCAGCGAGGGGCAGTATACGAGTACAAGACTGGGCACAAGTCTTTACCAACCGATATGAGGAGGTTACTGAAGGAATTTGCAGTTGCGACCACACGGAGAGGCAGCCAAGATACTTCTGCTTCTTCCGCATCGTTCCTACCGCAATTACTCAGACGAATAACCGAAATTTGATGATTATGCATTTTATTGAATCGCAAACTCTTGAGATACCCCTGTTCGTATTTATTAATTGACATTCGCATTTCCCTTCATTGTGGAGTCTCAATTCATGGGTCTATTTCATTCCCTCCTTTATTTCTTTTGTGCCCCATTGATTGATTCGATTCTATACTGCCCTGAAACAGAACTAATTCAGATGGTCTTAATATTAATATTCTCAGATTTGGGCTGATCATGTAATTTTCCGCCTATTTCTCGCCAGGATTATACATAGAGGTGGATGGATATTATATAGTAATTATGACAGACGTTGTAAGGTAGAACATCGCACTACGCATGGTCAAAAAGACTTGAATCAGGCCTGACGACATCATCTAGCGAGTATTCCGAGTCTGCGCTCCTTTTTCTCCGACCACAAATTCCCTTCAAGCCGTCTATATGCTCTTTTACATGAGCCGATGTCTTAGTATTAACTACCACGATGTTAGCTAAATAATTCACCAGTTCATCGTGAGAAAGACACTTACAGATATAATTCATTTCCTCCAGACTGACCCTCGCCATACCACTCGGGACCTAAGAAGCGTTAGCCTGACCCCATATATGTGATCCGTTCAGTGAAAAGAACGTACAAATAGATAGACAAGGACAAAGGCGAGCACATTCAGCCCACTTGTCCTACTATTAGCATACCCTATATAGACACAATATTGGATAAGAGAATTACTCACGTAAACAAAAAGAGCAGGTTGGACTTCCCCTTGGCGTCATTCTGATTATTCCCACCGAAAGCGGTAGTCAAGCTCGGGACAAAGAGAACTAGCCGGCCCAGGCCGAGAAAGTTGATCATAACGCTGAAAGACATTCCTACTTCTATAGAAATATCGTGTGTTAGTCGCTGAGATGCGTTGGGATGATGTTTGTAGGAATTATGACAAGAATAGAATTGCAGGGTTACCTACCGCGAAATGCGAGGGGAAACACCTCCGCTGATAGAGTAAACGGGACAGGGCCAGCCCCGATACCATAAAAGAAGGTAAAGAAGCCGAGCGTAAATGTCGCCACAAGACCAAGACGTAGGTCGGAGTTGTGTATGCGAAGGAATAAGCTGATGGCCAGGAGAGAGAAGAACATGCCGCCTAGAGAGATCAGGAGGAGAAACCGGCGACCGCGCCAGTCAATATATCTATAAGCTGGGAGGGTGAAGAGAAAGTTTGCAAGACCGAAGCCTGTTATTTTGATTAGAATTCTATGTTTTGCGGAATTATAAGGACGTGTGGGTGTTACCGAAGTTTAGCCAGGCTGTCTGGGTATCTTCCGATGTGAAAGTAGGCCCTGTTGAGGGGCAAGAGCTCTTCGTGTCATTTTTGGCCACTTTACCGAATAGCATCGATGAGTAAAATGATACTACATTAATCTGTAATTTCCCCGTTAGCATATCGATGGTTGTCAAGTGGCCACAGATTACTCACTCCGCAAAGTTGTTGTGATGCCATAACAAGAAATGCAGTCAGACAGGCCCGGCGATTTCGAGGATTGCCCCATAGGGATTGCACCCGCTGGGAGAAGTTTATGCTTTTGAGTACTTCCTGATAGATTTCCTGATTGAACCAATTCCCCTGGGGGTTCTCCTGAAGCAATTCCGTTTCCATCTGTAGCTGACTGTGGATGTAGTATAGATCGCGCGCAGCCTGAATATCAGTTCCACGCAGATGTCGAAGGCTATTGCAGGCTTTCTTATAATTATTTCTTCGGATAAGAAATCGAGGGGACTCGGGACAGGCGAAGACGAGGAATAAAAGGACGATGGCGGGAATGGAGGCCGACCCTAAGACGATCCTCCAGTTGTGGTCAACTATCCAAACGGCGGCAAATCCAAGAAAAATTCCGCTAAGAGAAAGATGACTGTTAGCTTTGCTATCAAAGCAGATATAAATATTTATATAGTAAAGGAACTTACAAAGTGTCGAACACCTGCCACATCATTAAGAGCCGGCCCCTGAGGTGGTCAACAGCTGCTTCGGCGGCAAACACGGGAGCAATCGAGGCTTTCGCACCGATCTAAAATATTCATTAGCCCTCGACGTCAATAATTTAATATAAAAATTTAAAACTTACCCCAATTCCGAGAAGCAGACGACACACAAGGAGTTGCTGCCAGGTTTCGCATCGAGCACTTCCTGCGCCTGACATTAGCTCGCTCAAATAAAGTAGTAGCCTGCACCATACCAAGTACACAAGCGACGCGGAATATAGCAGATATAAAAAGCGCAGGTCGCCGACCGTATTTTCCTTCTTGTAAAGGGTCACTCAACCATGTCCCTCTAAAATGCTCGATTGTTCAGCGACTTATCACACATTATAGAAGGATGACCAACATTAGACTTCCCGATAGCCATGGAGCTGCATCGATGAGCCCTGACAATAGTTCATGTTCTTGATGGAGCTCGCATTTCCAGAACTTTGAGCTAGCATTTATAGAAGACTGCTGCCACCCTCTGCAGTTGTTAGTAAATAGAAACCCATCTTTATCTAAGAATTACGCTATTCTTACTGGGTTATTGCAGCGCATGCAGCGGTCAAGATTGTAATCTTGAGGTCCTTTGTCTGTTGGAAAAACCCTGAGTGCTTTTCAGCCTTGAGAGCATTTTGCTCTGCCAATGTTATACCAAGAATAGCTAAATTTGTCGGTTCTTGAGCTATGCGTGCCCCTCGAATGAGAAGATTGACGTCTACTACGTCCTGCAAGTCGACCCGTTTATGAAATCCGCGGACATCTTTCTCGAGCTCGTCTGGCATTCGATTCCATAGTGGATTGCGGTGTCTAAAAATCAAATTGAAAGTGAGATAAAGGGTGTTTGTAGTGGGGAAAGAATTAAGATGCCTTGCATGTTGTTTGCAGATGCAAGGGATGTGTGACTTACCGTCTAGCAGCGGCTGCAAAGTGAGAAGTGTCCATACCGCCGACACGTGCAAATGCTGCTCTCCTGCCAGATGAACCAATGATAACTCGACTATGCGATGCTTGTCAATGCGGAACGTTGCTGTTTGGCTATCAAAGATCGATCACAGTAAAAATGTACTTGCTAACCACTGATTTCAGAGCAGCGATGATCGATGTCGCGGGCAAGGTCCAGGATAGGACCAAGTTTTTTCCATGCGAGAAGGCTTTCTGACTCATTGTATGAATAGGCCAATATTATGGTAGAGTAAAGAACAGAAAGACGAAGGGCAAGGCTGATACAACCTGGTACTGTTCAGGGTGAGGCTGTGGTTTTAGCGAGGCGTCCTAGGCTGTAGCAGAACCTCGTATTTGAAAACTCCCAAGATCAGCTAGCCCAAACAAGCACATATATGCGAGCATTGTCCATATTTCCTCGCCCCAGCAACGAAAAGCAAATATATCCATTCTGTTTGAAAGGTGTCAACCGGTGCTCAATCTTTGAGCGCCCATCTCAGCGTATAGATTGGACCCTATCGGCTGCTTTTTGGTAGATGAAGTCAGTGTCATATTGGGTTTGAGTAAGCTGGGAAGGTGGTTCAGAACAGGATTTTCCTTTCCCATAGAACACACGTCATGAGAAAAAGAAAATATATAGTGGCTAAAAGATGCTACTGATGATTGGAGATAGCGGAAAAAGCGGCGCAGGTGTTATTTGCCTCGCTGCGTCTCACGAAGTGCAGGCTGTGCGGAGTTATGCGGGTTGGTCTATGCATCCCCGAGGCCAAAAGAGATCCGGGGACTTTCCCCGCATCCAACGAACATCAACCAATCAATTCCAGCCTCACCGCGAGGCTGGGGCTTTTGTGGTAATGACCATGGCCACGAGACCCCTTGTCCAGAGCGCTCACGTATGACAGGTCAGAGGAAGATTGACAGAGCTCGAATTTTCCGGAGCATCTCACCCACTCAGCCTCAGTGATCGTGTACAAATTCTCGGTCATCCACACTCGACTCCTCCCATTTCAGCCTCAGGGGTATAGGGGCACTTGATCATAGTATCGCACCTCGATAGGTACTCGTTCGAAAAAAAAGCTTTGAACTTTGAAGGTCCAAGTCATCCCACGCCACCCTTTTGTCCATCAACTAGATCCCTGGCGTTACCCCAAACTTCAGCAATCATGGGTAAACTCGTCGAGAACATCATCAACCCGGACGTTGTTGGGTACATCAGGAAAGAAAATTTGGAAGCGAGACTCAAAAGCCTCTTTCGATGTGACATACAAGTTCGCGTGAGCACACCTTGTAATTAGTCTGTCTGTACGTGGTAGAAGAACATAGCTGACTATTTGTAAAAATAGCATGTCAACGAGCGTTTTGTGTTTGATGCTCCGAGGCTAGTCACCAGGGTAAGCTGGTAATTTTTAACCGGGAGGAAGGATATACCAATGCTGACAGTAGCAGGATGAGATCGAGTAAGCATGGCGATTATTGGTATTTTGTTAAGAGTTTTACCGACGGCTGACTGGAATATGAAAAGCGATCTGCGTGAAATTGACCGGGTTAATTGAGGAAAGCAAAAGAAGCAAAACTCTTGATAAGGGTCGACTCGCATCAACCCTTGGTGCAATTAGCCTTGGGCTTCAGCCCTGTCAGCTGTGGTAGGCTATGTCTCTCGTGATAGTGCGATCGAGGCTATGTCATAGTGTGGCGGAATAAATTTGCACCTCATTGCCGGAGTCTTTGGTTACATATTAATAAGTAGTTCTGTCCTCTGAGCAGAGCGATAGTATCTCTGAATATTCATAAAGGGGAATTTAAAACAAGTTTCTTACCTTCAGTCGTTGACCAGTTTCATTATCTACGCGCCAATAGAAATAGCTTTCGATGCAAATCGAGATGTCATCTTTGAGTTATGGCCATGAAAATAGTCTCGACGAAGAGCATTACGCATCAGTATTGTCATGTCTCCGTTATCTACCTTTGATATCTGAGCCCGAGAAATGTGACATACAACTGTTAGATGTTGTTTGTTTGTTCTTCCTGTCCCCTAAACTTGAAGGAAGTTGCTCATCATTTTAGCGACAAGTGTGATCAAGGAAAACAAGCATACTTTTACTCACAGTGAGGCATTCGAAAGCCATGTCTCCGAGAGTCCCAAGACAGACACGCGAATAATGTGAGGAAGTAATTGCTATGATATGTGGCCGTCGAGACTAAAGGCTTCAGATCGATATGCTCCCGGAACTCCATCAGTCCTTTGCAGATCACAAAACAGGCCCTACTCAAAGTTATGAGCCTTTACGGGATAGATAATAGCTTTTTTGATATGGTCTATTCTTTTGGAGACAAACCGCGGATCTCAGATGCTGGTTTGGGGGAAATGAAGATGAAGCAGAGAGCCGACGGATCATATGGTATCGTCAACCTATACACCAAGAGGGATAATCGGAGTGACTAATTGCAATAGACATGCAATACTTGCTTGTATATGCCGATGGATATAAGGCTCAGGGAAGCATAAAGTGGACAGTCCGTCAGATAGGTGTGTTTCACCGGTACTACCCGTCAGGAAAAGGCGATATTTGGATCTTTCTTCATGCGAAACCTGGCTCCAAGGTACAACGACAACTCGAGGCCAGAATTGCACAATATTTAGAGACTTTGTATAACTACTGGTTCTCTTTGCATTCACTTGTTCTGTCTTCTTACTTGGCGAACTGGAGATGGCGTATCCGGGGTTTAGGTGAGGAGCTGGAGAAATCTGTAAGCATGTTCTACCGAAGCGTGACCTTGAAGCAAGAAGTTAATATCATGAAACAGGCAGATATTGCGCTCACACGCGATCTTTCGAGATCGGAAGATGTTGACCAGAATGTCTTGTTCGAACTGCTCAAACCCCAACATTTAGGAGACGTTCTTCTGCCATTATCCTCATGGATGGGTGTAACTTTGGCGACAACTGATAAGATGAAGGAGACAAATGATCTTTTTTACTCGAAAGGTCTCTTAGCTGAAAGTGATTATCAACGGATTCTCGACGAACTTGCCTCGCATAAGGCGAATCTCGAGGGACACATCAGAAGTATCGGAGTTCTGGAGAGAAAGGCACAGGGGATTTCGGATTTGGTACGTCTTCTGAAGAGGCGTATTGTACGAGACCGTTCACTAATTATAAAACCGTAGTTAGCTGTTGCTCTTAGCCAGAAGAACCAAGCAGTCACAATCAGCATCAACCAATCGATGCTGGATCTTACCAACGAAGGATTCGATGAAAATGCCACAGTGAAGGTGGTAACACTTGTTACCTTAATATATTTGCCTGCGAGCTTCGTTTCGGTATGTGCTTCTCGGTTTAATATCCTGGAAATCGTGTATTAATTCCCAAAAGACAGTGCTTGGCATGAATATGTTTGACTTTGCGGATGGAGGAAAGTTCCTCATTTCGCCCCAGTTCTGGATATTTGTTGTGCTGGCAGTGCCGCTGACACTGCTTACTCTGGCAATGTGGTATCTGGTGACTAAACGGAAATTAAAGCATAGAGAAAGGAAGAAGGTGAAGGTGAAGGCGCAGGGAGAGGAGTCGGTGTAGCTTGCTTTCTTTCCGGGGTTGTACTAGTACTCGGCCACGGTTTCCTTATTTGATTACTCAGGCCTCCCACCTCCTTCGGCTTTGCTATTTGCTATTTTCCATTTGCCATTTGCTTGATGTTGGATTTATGACTCCCATGACTATGGTTTAAAACGCAAGTCGCCTCATTTGCATTCCATTGTACTCTCCCAAAACATACAACAGATATTCAAACTTCAGATATATATTTACTGACTTGTGCTTACTTAAAGCTGTAGGTGTCTTACAATTCTCCCATACAGGTTGCGAAGAGAATCCGATACCTTTGCCAACGCATGGCTGAGGAAAGGCTTTACTTGGCAGACACGAAAGCAGAAAGGTTGAGCGAGCTATTGGCATTGATTGCATTTTTAGCTCAACGATGAAAGCAAGCCCATTTCTAGGTCATGACACCTTCAAAAAAATCATTCAACTGTGATATCCGAAGACCCGCTACTCTCATATCCCTCCGTCGCCACGATCTGATAATTGTGAGTTCCCAAGTCCATACCCAACGCAGCCCAGGCGTCGAAATGATTAGCCGTGGTGACTGTTCCACCAACTCTCTTCGACTGCCGGATAGACCAGTATTGCGTGAAGGTAGCGGTTCCTTCAATGGAGGCCGCATCGGTTCGGGTAGCCGTGTAGATATCGTATGTAGCTCCGTCTGAGGTGACGGTACCTTGGTGTGTGCCGGCAGTTCCAGGGTTGTAGTCGCCGTAGGACTCCACGATGTAATATTCGATCAGAGGGTCGGTGGTCCAGCCGTAGACGGAGAGGTAGCCATTGCCGTCGGGGATGAAAGTGCCGCTGTATGTGATATCTCTGTTATTGGCGTTAGTGGCAGTCTGATAATTTCTAGAGGCAATGAGTATCAATCAATGTACCTGGCACTCCCTGGATTCCATCCCTTCCCTCCAACAAAATTACTCGCGTCGGTCCAGTCAACCGTATATGATCCAGCATCGCCGTTGGTGTAAGTCACATCGCCACTGCCTCCGTCGGTCCAGAAGGAGTAGTAGTAGCCGTTACTGGTACCGGTAGAACTTGGAGTCGATCGCCCGAGAAGTTTGTGGGAAAGATCCGTCGAACGCTCATCGAGAGAGTCGGCAGGAACCGCCAAGGCTTTAACCGCAGCAAAGCTGGCGAGAAGTTTGTAGGAAAGCTGAACCATGGTGGGTTGTTTAGATGTGGATAGAAGATCTTTTCACGAAGTCGATGATCGAGGATCTATCCGCAACGAAGGGAGAAGGCATTCTTCTCTTATGTCCATTTCCTTCTGCAGGGTCCATTTAGCCGTCAGGATGAGTAGCCTTGAATTAAATATGAAACCACATTCGTACCTGGAATCTTCAACCTGAAACGAGTTTAGGCTGATCGGTTGATCGTCCCCAGAAAACTGACAAAACCGGGACGATCACCCGATCAGCCTAAACGGAGGACCTGGAGACCCTGCAAACTCCGGGGTCTTCAAGGGAAAATGGCGATCGCACCTTCAAGTTACGCAATAAAATCCATGTCCGTGTCAGGGATAGCTAGAATCCCGCCAATGTAGAAGAGAGGAGTGGTGGTCGCTTTCCCCTCTCTAATGCCGATTTATGCAAAAGACTGAGACACAAAGCCAAGACTTGGGCGTCACCTGAAGCGAAAATAAATCCCCACAATATGATTTGCTATAAATGTACTTTGGCTATGTGCTCGGCAGACAGCAGACACGGGAGAAATGTGGAAAAAAGGCGTTGCGCCTAATGTTTATCCCCAGACTGCACAGGAGGGTTTGGAAGAAGACGACCCATGAATCTGTATCAGTGTCAATGTATGCCCCAGCAATAGCAAAAACCTGCCAAGAAGGTGAATGGTACTAGTTGAGTGCTTTGAAGCTTCCCTCCCATAAATACCTTTCCTCAAGTAGGCTAAGAGAGATTATGAGCTGCATACAACCTTTTGTACCGACAACTACGACTACATCTACAATGTAACCTATAATTTGCTGAAGTATGAGAATAGCAAGGTTTTTATTCTGAAAGCAAGTAAACAAACTAAATCAAAACAAGCCGCTCAATGAAAAAAACAGACATGCGATTCTGCAAAAGACCCAAATTCAAAAGGAGAGGAAAGGAAAAGAACAACAAGTAGAAAAATGTCCGCAGAATTGTCAATCAAACAAAACCGTCGACACCATGGCAGACATGAAAGTAACATCAGGGCTGAAAAACATCTAATCTCATCATATCATCGTAAACAAAGGGAGCTTCATTTGGATAGCTCCTGCTCAACCAAAATACTCAACAGAAACACAAAAATAGCAACCAAAAGCGTAAGGAAGAAAAACATACAAGAAATCAAATCTGTATCAGAAATGGAACATCAGCGTGGCAGCTCAGCAGTAATCCTTCGCATCATAATCCCGATAAACGTGGTCGAGACGGCAGGCGGTGTTGCCCCCAAGATAGAAGGACGTAACTATGATATAACCATCAGTATGAGTCACAGCAGAAGAAAACTCCAAACCAAGGAAAGGGAAACTCACGATCAACGGGTAGATTTTTGCTTGGCCTCTGAATCACAATCTGGCTTTCCTCCTGCGGAGTCAGATCGGCCTCGCACTTCAACTGCTCCTTGGCGTAGGTGGTCGAGTTTCCTCCCAGCCACACGTCGACATGCCAGATGTGGCTTTTCCAGTGCTTGGTGCACGACTCGCAGTAATCCTCGTTGATCAGATACTTACGAATATAGGGCGAGTAAACAAGCTCGCATCGCTCAAATTCCCCAGGGGCCGTAGCGAAGGTAAGCGGGTTCTCGAAGGTGCCGATGCCACCGGCAGCCGTACCCCGGCCGCAGTCTTCAGAGATAGCTGAGCCTGGAGGGTCGTTGTCAGGGTATCCGTAGAAGGTGTAGGAAACCTTATTGACAACATGGCATTGTCCGTCGTGGGGGATGGTCGGGTTAACCCCCTTGTCGGACTGGCCGTTTCCTTGATTGGGAAGAGAGTCATCTCCCTGGTGAGTCTTGCTTTCACGGTCGGTGTCCCCCCTGTGAAGCCTGGGGGGGAGCAAGACACCAAGACAGGTGACGACAGCGATGAGGATGATGAAAGATGGGATGAGGATGATAAGCAGACGCTTCCATTTAGATTTGGGGGCCTCGAGTGGTTGCATCTTGGTAGTGGTAGTGACCGTGGAAGTTGGAAGATAGCTGGTTTGGCCCATAGTGGGCATAGCCAAAGCAAGTAGTTGAAGATAGAATGAAGGTATGAGAGAACGTGTAGATGTTTAGAGAGTGTAAGGTCTGGAGAGACAGGTAATTTCCTAGATGTAGGACGTTGTACGTAGATGTAGGATGTTGTAGAACAAGGAGCGTCTGAAGCGAAGAGTTGGTAGAAGAGAGAAAGAAGAGAAAGGAACAGGAAGAAGCGAAATGATTAAATACTTTAGAATTTTAGCTTTAGGTCACGGAATCATATACTCATTTCTGCGTCTTCATCACGTATCATCGGTTCAAGACTGCGTAGAAAAGCAACCACGGGTCTACCTACTAGATAAAAAACTTTGAATGCGAAATGAGTATTCTTAGAATCGAAGGGAGTTCGAATGACGAGTTTTGAGCCGTTTATTAAACTGTGTTTCGTTATTGAAGGCCGAAAGCCAGGTTCATGATGATATAACAAGGCAATAATGACATCTGCAACCAAGTAACTTGCCTTCCGAGAATGAGATTTCAATAGCCGTTCCTCGGACTCCGAAATCTTTGATGTTTGAGTTGTCCTCGGGGTGTATTCATGACATCTGTTTCCCCGAATATTTCCGACAAAGGAAGACTTAAATCACTCCGAACAAAATATCCTCTGGTGATAATCTAATATCGAACTCCACCATCATATTCCACATAATACCCGGATTATGACCCCCGTAAACCCGATCTCTCTCGTTGATTCTCCAGTATTTTACCTTCACATGCGTTTATTGCCCTGTATGCAACTCAACATCGCAGATCAGTATTTGTATGCCAAATTCAAAACTATATCTCAGGGGGGTCTATCTGACTTACCATTCGAGGAAGCATCTGGGGGGTCAGTACCCCTGATGAGTAATTGGCAAAACCAGCCCACCCCGCTCACGCATTTTGGCATCCTCACAGAGATTCTCTAACTGTCGACGTGCATGAATCAACATGGCTGGCAGATCCAAGTCCGTAGGATGGTGTATGAAGATTAAAACACCCCATGACTGCGAATGGAGAATAGGACAGTATCGGTACATCGCGTATATTGAGTTGTTGAGATCCTCTAAAGCGCGTTCAAAACGCTCAGAGCCACTTCGGTGTCCGTTGTCCATACAAGGGAAATAGAACCACGTGGTTTCGATCTGCCAGTGTTGGACATCATAGCTGCTAATTGGCATATCGGTTTCCATAGGTGCTGACATGGCCTCTGGTACTGAGCTGAGAAAGAGAGATATGACCGATAGGAGGATAGATTTTGAGAACTGGTGTTGCTAGCAGAAAGAGTCATGGCAATAGTCGAGCTTTCAGTATCGTTGAAAGACACACAAGGTCATGGGTCAACATAGGAGATACTCATAGATTCAGAGTGATGACTGCCGACGTGAGGTTTGGGGACTTGGTCTGTTGCGCTTTAGGCTCAGATGCCACGCAGCGATGGAGGTCGCACTGAAATTTGTCCTCACCCGGGACTTGGTCGGCGTGCGAAGTAGCATTAACGGCAACATAACTGATGAATGAACCCTTCAAAAATGAGTGAAGTATGTTAGAGGAATTAACGGTCTTGTAAGCCCAGGTTAAGGCTTATTGGTTAATGGCTTTGATATCATGTGTCAAACTCAAGCATGTCAGTTTTAGTACGGGTCTCACTATGAAGAGGTACTAAGATGACTCCAATTAGCAATGAAAATTCCTAGCTCAATGAGATCTTCATTCGTCTCATACATTATGCAAAACTCAGCTGCAATCCAAGATTATGGATTGTATAGAAAGATTTCTTGGTGTTTATAACAAGAAACATGCACCAAGTCAATGATATATATGCCCAGACTTACTTTGCCACTTATTCCCATGACGGAAGGCTCCTTATGGCCAAGAAGGGAAAGGGACCTGAAGATCATGTAGTAAAGTAAGGGCTTTTCGGAGCCAAACATGTGCAAAGCTTGACCTCCTCTTGGCAGAGCGAAGCGAATGCCGCCGCAAGAAAAGCTTGGTCATAACTACTCTCCAGCCCAAGATCTTGACTAGGAATTGATAGGGCTCAATTTTTTTTTCTGTATTAAATGTTCAACAGTTTGGTCAAATGCATGTGGGGTGGAGACGCTCTAGGCAATCGAGTATATCCCTCAATATTGACGGCAACTACTTTTGAGTTTGTTGAATCGAAACACTAATGAGAAGCCCGAACATCCGAGCCGATCGGAAATCGGATCTTCAGTACGCATCCAAGATAGATTCAACGAGGAGCCAAAAAGATTTGCGTGAAGCCCAAGTCGAGAACAGACTGCAACAATAATGCCAAAGATCCCAAGGCCACACACGGGGCCGGTGATGTGGGGAAAACCTCAGGCCGCAGCCGCTAAGCCCATCGGGGTTAAGAGACTGAGAATGTCTCCCGCCCGCAAATGTCCAATTTCGCAGTACGATTTTTCTTTCTGATCAAAAACTTCAATGCTGTTCATAACGTAGAATTTCTCAGCGTTGCAAGAAATGTTACCTGATTCCTTCAAGCCCGACGAGTCCACGCAAAATACCAACGACAGTTAGTCGAGCTCAGGGGAGAAAGTCGGTGGGACACTGGTGTGCGCACAACCACGGGACAGAAGCGCGGGGTGGATCGTTCCCTCCGACCCGTCCAAAGTCAAAAACAAACATGCTCCGAACTAAATTAAGCGCCAGGACCGGAGCTTCTGGTCTGATGTTGCCATTCTGAATCAAATAAATCAAATAACATGCATATTATACTCCGTAGTCTGGTGGATTTGCGGGCGGACTCGACCCTCCCCAGGATCCTCAGTGGGGTAATTGTGGCGACGCGCGTCCACTCAGCCAAACCATGTGGCCGAGCTGGATCACCTCATCCATAAGCACGAAGGCGTCAGCAACTAAGCTTCAATGTAATCCAGTCAACTGAGTCAGGCCGCCTGATGTATCATCGGGAGCCATGCCCGTGCGTCGGCTCTCGCCTACGATAACAATTTCGGACTGTCAAATCAGCACGCCCGCTCGCACGCCTGGTTGGAGATCGCGCATCATATGAATACTATGGGCTGATATACAGATGCAGTATTTATCGAGGGGAATGGCGCACTCACGGGGCGCCCAGCACGCAATTGACGCTAGTATTTGTTCACCACCCACTCTGCCTTGTCGCCCAGCGTAGGATTGTTGGAAGTAATGGGCACCTACAGTCGATCGAGGGCTTTAATACCCCGGGGTTTGAACCCGTTTTCGGTGGACTGTTGTGGTCCTCGTGCAGTCTCTCCTGTATTATCTGCCCACGGATAATATAACAGAAGCGCTACCATGGCTTTTTGGACAATTCCAGAGCTCAACACGAAGCTCGGAACATGGCGTGCCTACCATTTGGCCGCCATCATCTTGTGGGTGACATGGTAATTCGTTGTCCTTGTTATATGTTGGCTAACTTAGGGCTGTGCGTAGCATCTCATCCTTTCTATCAGGATATGACTCGGGCATCGCCGGCGGCATTCTTACCTATAAGACCTTCGAAGACGATTTTCGTTATGATAGCGCCCACGAATCGAAAGTATCGTCGTTAACAGTCGGTTTAGAGCAGCTTGGCAGCTTCGTCGCGGCTCTGTTTGCCTACTGGCTCACTGATAAATATGGGCGAAAATATGTCATCATTGGCTCGACCGGCATTTTTTGCGTGGGAGTGATCCTTGAGGTCATAAACACCCATTCTCTAGCTGCTTGGTACGTTGGTCGAATTGTGGCTGGTATTGGTATGGGGGGCCAAAGTGTTGTTGTCCCCATGTACTCCGCGGAGATGACGCCCAAGGAGATCCGTGGACGATGCGGTTCTTTTTATCAATGGCTGTATACTTGGGGTGTCCTGGTGGCTTATTGGGTGGATTATGTAAGCGCTCCCCGGAGCCCTAGTTACAACTCGTCTCGGACTGACATCCAGCCAAACAGGGCGTCTCCGAAAGCTCGACTATCTCAAAAATGTCGCGGGAATGGCAGATACCTGTAGGCCTACAGCTTGTGTCGGGAGGAATCATGTTTATTGGCACTTTCACCCTTCCTGAATCGGTGCGTTGGTTACTGAGCCAAAACAGGACAGATGAGGCCTGGAACTCCTTGAAGTGGATCCGTGGTGACGCAAGTGAAAAAACGATTGCAGAGTTCCGTGAAACTGAGCTTGGTCTGAAGGCCGAAAATGCAGCTAAAGAGAACTTCTCCTACCGCGAAATATTGGAACCTGCCAACCGCCTCCGTTTCTTTGTCGGGCCCATGCTCTTTGTGTTTCAAAATGCCACAGGCAGCAGTGCCCTAGCTGTCTTCGCACCAGAGTACTTCAAACTCCTCGTGGGCAGTGGAGGAAACCGTGACCTTCTACTGACTGGTCTCTTTGGCGCGGTGAAGGTCATTGCCTGCACTTTCTTCATCATATTCCTCGCGGAGCGTTTCGGCCGTCGAATGCTACTTACAGGCGGATCAGTCCTCATGGCTATCTGCATGTTGATTACAGCTTTGATTGTCAAATGTATTCCCACCGAGTCCAATACATCTGTCACGTCCGCCGGCCGAGCCACCGTGGCCATGCTTTATCTGGACATCATGGTATGTTGCACTCCCGTCGTTCCCAGGGCCACAAAGCCCAAAGAACTTGTCCCCAAACGCTAATTCGGGACCGGCCGTTAGATCTACAATAATAGCTGGGGGCCAGTCCCATGGAGCTACGTTCCTGAGATCTTTCCGACTCGTATCCGAGGTTTAGGATTGGCAGTTAGTATGTTGGCTCACTGGGCGACTTCGTTCTGCTTCTCCTTCGCCAGCCCCTACATGATTGACAACATCGGAGCCAACACATTCCTTCTATTTATGGCATTTGACATAGTAGCTGCTTTCTTTTGCTTCTATTTTGTGCGAGAAACGCGCGGGCAAAACCTGGAAGTTGCTGCAGGGACAGAATGGGAGGCCACCGAAAAGAACGCAGAAGGACTGGGCGAAAAGGGGGAACTGGACCCTGCCAATCCGTCTGCAGGTATAAGAAGTACTGCAGAAGCTGGCAAGCAACTGGAAGTGGTTGCAGTGCATGATAACTTTGGAACAAACTTCAAGCGTCGACAGTAGGGGGTGTAAGCTTGGTGTTTCTTCTACGAAGAGATTTTCGGGAAACTTCCGCGTTATATGCGCCGCTGAAGTACATGGAATGATTATGAATTGGAATTAGGATACTTCTGAGCCCTCAAAGGGCTTTTTAATACTATATACCTCGCTCGCTATGGGCTCCACAAGGGTAATTGAATACTACGGGTTAGGGGACTCTAATATTACACTTTTTTCGATAGCGATAACTCTACTAAGATGCAGAATGCTTTATAGCATCTATATGAGTCACATTAATCTAGATGGGACATCTATGGGGCGTTTCAGGGGGATAACGCTGGGTGAAGCTTTTGAGGACGTTGAGATGCGATCCAAAAAAGGTAAAGCGGGAGGTAGATCTCCGAGGCTTATCTTATCGGCCGTTCGGATCAGCCACCCGAGACTCCACCCATCCACACCCTGTACTCCGTATACTCTGTACGCGTTTTATCATAACTCCACCCTCAGAAATGGAGGGCTGCGTAATGCCGATCGGGAAATAAACATTAAGAGGCAAATAAGAGTTAGCCAGAAAGAGTCGCGCTTCTCATTGCCGTCGACTGTATACCGACGGGGATTTTCGGGTGGTGGGTCACGTGCATCGATAGCGTCGGTTGCATCCGGTGCCAGCAACGATTTCGTTCTTCTCTTACCATCCTACCACGGTCGCCTTCGTTGCTACACTATTCTCCACAATGGGTGGATACGAGGGCAAAAAGTATCATCTATCATCACTATAAAGGCAGGCTAGATCCTATGTCGAGTCAGACGGCCACCCCAGGCCAAGAGCGACAGCGCTCCCGCCAAGCCTGTGTTCCGTGCCGTCAGCGCAAACGAAAATGCGACGGGAAGCTCCCGTGCAGCACCTGCACCGGCTATGGCTACATCTGCGACTTCAAAGAAGTTGCCCAGCAGAATCCTCTGAAGCGTAGGTCTGACTCGGAGGGATCCTCTCCACAAGCAGCAAAAGCTCCCCGCGTCTCTTCTGAACCCCACGATAGCCCCGCTGTGCCACCAACTCAGCAGCACGGCGTGTTGGAGCCATCAAAACAGCGGTATGTCGGTCGGCAATCCTCGGTCGCTTTCCCGCTATTTGTTGGGTTGGATGTCCAGGCAAAGAATCCACCCCGCCTGCATTCCTTCGCGTACAACGCCGGTATTAGGAGAGAACCGGGGTACACTGTGAAGTTTCAGATGGTCGAGTACATCCCGTGGGATATTGCCAAGAGCCTTATTGATGTCTATATTTCTACTATCCACCCCGTGTTCAAATTTCTCGACGAGGGCCAGCTGTACCAACAAGGAGAGGAACACTGGCACGGGCAGCCTCAGGGCTGTAACTTTGAGGCTGTCCTAAGTGGTGTGATTGCATTGGGATCCCTTTTCAAGGGAGCGTTGGGTCAAGAAAGAGAAATGAGAGTCGTGCGACATGCGAAGGATATTTTGGAAGACTACCATGTTGGCCGTGCTCCCTCGATCGAACAGGTGTCTGCATGGATCCTGCGAACGATATATGTCCGGGCAACCAGCCGACCACATGTCTCATGGCTCTGCAGCTGCACGATGATGCATCTTGTCGAAGCAACTGGACTTCAACATGAACCGGAAGCAATGATTCTGCCTCCGACGAAAGCTACCCTGGACTCAACAGAAGGCCGCCCGGACACTGTCAAGCGGATAGCACAAGTAGCTGAATGCCTGCATGTTTTGATTGCCTACGACTATGGAAGATCTCTCATGAACATCAGTATCCATTCACAGGAACCGGTGCGCCTCTCGATATCCGACGCCGATTTTACTCCTCAGCTCTGCCAACTCGTCCAAGCCATGCCTGTGGGCAACGCGTCTCGGGGTTCCGTCGTTGAACCCCAACAATTAGTGCTTGCATTGGAGAGAGTGACTTCGATTCATGTTGACCACGACTTCCTCCTGTTGGTGCGGACTGATCTTGCTTTCTGTTTATACCGCCGCCTTCGAATCATGGATTTCCGTTTCCAACAAGAGCAACTAGACCAGGTGATCGGCGTTGGAGTAGATGCTCTAGGAGCAGCGCACAGACTTTCCGATCGGAACGAGCCCTGGTGGAATATCTTGGGTACTGTGTTTCAGTTTGTCTGTGTTTTGCTTGCCATGGATACGCCAGCAAGTCTTGTGAAACTGCCAGAGTCAATGACGGTTCTGGAAACGATCACGGATCGCTTGAACACCCACCTGGCGACCGAGGCTCTTGTGACTGCGCGACAGTTGATACGCGCTTCAATGGATAAGAAGCGAAAAGGGCTTACCTGCCTTGAAAGGGCTCTTGGGGAAGACAGCACCGAAGCAGCCACGAATAATGTGGCATATGCGGCCCCGCCAATTGACGGAATTTTCAATCCATTCTCACAGCCTCCACAATCACCCTTACTTGATCTGGATAGTCTTCTGGATATGGAGTTTATGCATTAATTGCCGTCTATTCCACCACGCTTCTATTGTCTTATCTATGATGGAAAGGGAATCTATTGTAGTACGAATCGCCGAATTTCACCCAGTGTCTCAGACGGGTTGTTCCGATAGGGATTTGCTTTTTGGATCTCTATCGCGTCTTAACCAAGTGATGAGCATAAAGCAGCTGGCCAAAACCACACCCAAGCCAGCCAAGCCCACACCCATATATGAGGCCCCTCTATACCCTTTCAAAGTGTCTTTTCCATCGTCGTCTACATAAGACTGTACCGTTCCGGCAAATCCGAGGCCGAGCGAGATGGAGTAGTTTACTACCGTGGTCACCAAAGAGCCTGCAACACCCTGGTGTTCGCGTGGCATGGAGTTGCTCATGATCACCGTTCCCGATGGAAAAGACATATCCCTGCGTCAAGTCAGTCATTACCACAGGACAAAGAGACAGACCACTTACATTCCCCACGGTGTGATCAACATAAGTACGAATGCCTGTGCCCAATATACCTGGCCTTCCTGCATCGTGGCGAGCATTACTTGTCCGATCGTGAAAGCGATCATTGCGATGAAGATGATTATACTAGGGGAGATGCGTCCCAAGAGGAACCCAGTGACCACCGAAGCACATGCCCCGGAAGCAGATGATCCCGCCCATTTTGCGGTTGCTAAAAGCGGAGAATCGCCATCGATAACTTCAAGAAACTGGTAGTAGTAGTATACCAGAATGCCGAAGCTCGACCATCCGGCGGAGATACACCCGAGAACCCAAGCAACCTCGCCTTTGAACACCGAAGGAGGAAGTAGTGGACAGGGAGCTTTGCGCTCGATAGCCAGGAATCCGCCAAGCAGAATGAATCCAACGATCAGGAGAGCATATGTGTACGGCATATCCCACCCAACAACTGGGCCCTGATTCCATGCAAAGTTGATGAGCACAAGCGCGGTGATACCAGTGACTGCACCAGTGATGTCCAAGCGAACAAACCAAGAAAACCCGTCGTCTTGACGTTCTTCGGTTGGCGTGTAAGGGATCACAAGAATGCCAAGACCAGCGAAGATGACGCAAGCGATTCCCATGATCCAATATCCCCATGGCCACCATACCCTCTCGGCCAACAGGGATGAGAATGACGCACCGAGAGAATATCCTCCAGGAGCGGTTGCTCCAAAGAAGCTAAAAATCATGTCCTTCCGCGGGCCTGGGGGATAAGTGCGCCCCAAGATGGCGACGGCATTTGGGAGAAGCAACGCCGGTCCAATGCCCTGAAGGGCCCGGCAAAAAGTAAAGAAGACCAAATTTGACCCGGCAGAGAACCCTCCCACGATACACCATAGCCCGAACCAAGTGAAGCCGATAATAAACATGAGTCGATGACCGTACAGATCGCCCAGTCTCCCTGCCACGAGGATGAATGTCCCCACGGTTAAACTATAGGCGGCAGAGGCCCACGTAAGTTGTTTGGAACTGGCATGGAAGCTGTCATTGATGATATGCAGCGGTGCGATTGCCAAGGAGAGTCCGGTTTGAGTCATGAGCTGAGCAGCACACACGACTGCGACGAATGCAGCTTCTTTGATGGGCGACTCGGGCCGTTCCGGTTGAGTCGGTGTCTTGGCGCGGACATCTTGGTTGCCCTCGGTCCGAGTATCGCGTTCTTGTTTGACCTCTATGTCTTCGGACGACCTAGACTGCTCATCTGTCAAGAGGAGTCTTTCATGGGAGAGTAAGCCGCACTTACGTTGACAGATGTGTTCTCCATCGTAGTAATATTTGGTGACTACTCAATTGCCAGAGACATGGAATCTAGGAACGGCGAGCTTGTTTCGACCGGATTTGGATCTGGCCCATGATGATGGGACAGAGGGAGTCATATTTAAAAGACTACTACGAACTTATCAATGGAGGGATGTTGACAGTCGGAGCTATTTGGACGGACGGCGGGTTTGCTGGGAACAAACGGCCCGCACGGCCCGCAGCCATAATACCCTCCGCGGGCCGATATGGGAGCCCCCTACTCCGATGCTCTCGGGATGTTGGAGATAGACCCCGACCGAAGACTTAATCATTCACCGGTATATCCAGGGATACTATATAATCCTCGCGATGTTCTCGACGATTTTTGAGCATCCATTCGCAGAGAATATTCGTCTCTCTTGACACGGCACTGCATATCAACCCGACAAGTCAAAGAGATCTGGATATCGGAAGAAAAATATAAGACAAGATGAAGGCCATTCAACTCACCCACACTCTCATTAGCCACTGTGCCAACTCCGCATGTGCAACAGGGCCATGCTCTTGTCCAGATCCGCTACTCCTACATCCACCCATCCGACAAGCTCAACGCCAAGGGTCTGTTTCCGACGACAACGTTCCCTCGCATCCCAGGACGGGACTATTCCAGAATAGTGGTCGACATCGCAAGCGATCGTGAGGAAGCCAAGAGCTGGATCGGAAAGGAAGTTTACGGAAGCAGCGGATCGGGGCTCGGATATATCATGGACGGACCTCATGCTCAGTACTGTCTGATTCCCGAGAAAGCGCTCGTCGAGAAACCATCCTCGTTGTCTCTTCTCCAAGCCGCCACAGTCGGAGTCCCGTACGCGACGGCTCTGCTCACTCTGCACAGCGCACAAGTTCGAAAAGAAGATATTGTTCTAGTGTTAGGCGCTACCGGAGCAGTCGGATCAGCCGCCGTGAAAATCGCCAAGGCAATGGGCTGTCAAACTGTGCTGGGGGCTGCACGACACGCGGACTCCAACCCTGACATTCTGCTGGAGTCAGAAGATGTCGCGACAATCCTTCAACCCCGAATCCCGATTCTGACAAATGACCATGGTGTGGATGTTGTGATCGATACAGTGGGCGACATTGGGCTGATGGGCGCTGCCATCAAGCAACTTGCAGTGGGGGGTCGCTACACGTGGATTGCTGCCCCACGCGGGGATGTGAGTAAGGAGTTGACCTTCGATATTTTCCAGGCCTATCGGAAGGCTATCCACCTTGTGGGGTGCAATTCGAACCTTCCGACGATGGCTGAAGTGGCGGATCAATTGCCTTGGTTGGCGCGGTGGTTCGACAAAGGCGTTCTGGAGGTGGCGGATGACAGTGCTTTCACCAAGGTCGCATTGGAGGATGCGATCGAGAAGGGCTATATGGCTGCGGGGGGACGAATTGTGATCGAAATCGTTTGATGGAGGCGTTTTTTCGCCATCTGTGCGCGTCGCTGCTTTTCCTCTTCCGGTCCTTTTTTTTTAGAAAGTAAGGCCGGGGAGGGACGGTGGGACTGGGGAAAAGTTCTGTGAGATCACGAGGATGGTTCGTATTGATTGGGTTAGAGAATAGAACTGATTCGCAAGCTTCTCATGTCATGTGCATTAGATCGCGGTGCCGGTGCCACACGGCGCTTGCTTAGTATATGGCGACTCTGGCTAACAGTGATCCTGCGAGTGCTGCGAAGCCATTCGCAACTTCGCCGGGTGAAGTTAATATAATAGAGTTCCACTATTGCCGATGGCCGACAGCCGACGGCGGTCCAGACTCGCCCGCACAGACCCCAAACTCGCCAGGCGGCGTGCTGATTGGACACGCGGCTCGCTTCCCACTTCCCAAATTACGAGAAAGCAACCCGGCGGATATGACAACTTCCAGGCGTCCGACTCCTTCCAACTCCCTCCAAACTCCCTCCAATTCCCTCCGCGACGAGGGCGACGCTAAGCTCCGGCACGTGAGGGCGGGCGCTGCCACGTGGATCCCTCGGGTTCCTGTCGCTGCTGCAATGCCGCTGATTCAGACCGTTCAGCTCTCCTCGCTGATTTTCGACCCTGACCATCCATGCATTCCCCAGATCCCCGACCCATCGAGATTGACCATAGGGCAGATTTCCCCTCAGGACCCTTTCCTAGCACGCGCCTCTTCTGACTCCGACAGCCTGACCCTTAGGGGTTGCTTCCCTTTGCTCCGCGACACGGCCACGTGCCGCTGACCACCCTACGCCGCGCATTCTCTGCCCCATGGCCCCATCACCAACCCGGCCAAGACATCCCGTCTGCTTTTTCCGGGGTACTTCCCCGGGTCGACTGGGCCCATGGGGAGACCCGATAGCCACAGGCGGCTAGAGCTAGCCGAAAATTCTTTGGTGGCGTTTTGCGACGCCCTCAACTGGCTGTCCTGCGAAAATAGGAGTCATAGCCAGCGCACTGCGGCGAACAAGATGGAAAAGCCTGCGACTTATCCCGATATTTGCCCGTCTGTCGCCTCTTGGCTGTTGGGCTTCAATGGTAGCCGAGCCCTAACTAGACGCCACAAATGCTTTGGCCGTGGATGGTGAGAAGGGAGGGGGGCGTCCGCTTATATTTCAAGCCTTCCCTCGTGTTCTGCGTCGCTTGGCAAGGCTTGACTGTTCTCTCTCCCTCTCCCCGTGCCGCCTTCTGCCTCTTGCTTTGCTGTGGCCCCTGAGCCGAGAAATTTCCAAGATGGTGGTCAGTCAGTCAGTCGTTGGCCGCGCCAACGCCGAAAAGCCTCATGGCTTGAAGGGTATGCTCAAGAATCCGTATGTCTTCATGACGTGCGCGTTTGCCTCCCTGGGATGTATCATGTACGGATACGACCAGGGAGTCATGAGTCCGGTGCTGGTCATGGAGAATTTCGAGAACCATTTCCCGTACTTCATGGGCTCCACCGTTCAGGGTTGGCTCGTCGCAGCCTTGGAGCTGGGTGCCTGGGCGGGTGCGCTGTTCAATGGTTATCTCGCGGATAGAATCTCCCGGAAGTACTCCATGAATGTGGCTGTCGTCGTTTTCACTCTTGGCTCGTCGCTGCAGGCCGCTGCCCAGACACCGGCGTACTTCTTTGCAGGTCGTATCATCGGTGGTCTTGGCATCGGAATGTTCAGTCAGGTATGACCGGTCACTTTTCACATTATCTTTACGTTGATTGGATGAGATGCTAATTTTATCGCTCTTTAGGTCATTCCGCTCTACCAAGCCGAAATCGCACCGCCAGAGTTGAGAGGTTCTCTGGTGTCTTTGCAGCAGCTTTCTATCACTATTGGAACATCGATTGCTTTCTGGTTGGACTATGGTACGTTTATCTAGCAGGATAATTCCCGAGGTATCTCACTGACAAACAACAGGAATGCAATACGTCGGCGGTACAACCTGCAATCCCGAAGGCATCGAAAACCCCTACCTTGCCGATGGCACATACAACGCTGCTCAAAACCACGGTCACACATGTATGGGACAGAAGACCATTGCGTGGCGGCTTCCTCTGGCCATCCAAATTATCTTTGCTTGGATTCTCTTCTTCGGAATGTTCTTCTTCCCTTTCTCGCCTCGTTGGTTGATGTCCAAGCACCGCGAAGAGGAAGCCACTGCTGCTCTCTCCAAGCTCAGACGTCTGTCGCCTGATGATCCTCTCCTGAAGGCGGAGATCCTGGAAATCAAAGCTGCTGTCCTCTTCGACGAAGAGACCGAGGCAGAGGCCGTCCGCACGGGTGGAAAGCTCGCCCCCTGGAAAGCGCTTTTTGCGCCGAACATGTTCAAGCGTCTTGTTCTCGGTTGCGGTATGGCCACCCCTTCCTTCATCTCATCCTATCCATCTCTTCGAATGTCTTACTCATATCTCTGAATAGGTATGATGATCTGCCAACAATTCACCGGAATCAACGCAGTCCTGTACTACGCACCCCAGATCTTCGCCTCTTTCGGCTTTTCCTCCACCAAGCAGACCCTGCTCGCTACAGGTGTGACCGGAATCCTGCAAATCACCTTCACGCTGCCTGCTGTGCTGCTGCTCGACAAATTCGGTCGCAAAACCTTCCTGATTGCCGGTGCCATCGGCATGTTCCTCTGCCACATTGTGGTCGCCATTGTGGAGGGTCTGTACGAAGATAACTGGAACAAGAACTTGGGTCTGGATAAGCCCCAAGGATGGGTTGCCATTACCTTCATCTGGCTCTTCGCCGTGAACTTTGCCTACTCTTGGGGTATGTCCCTCCCCAAATTTTCCCCATACACCTATCATTTACATAAATATACTAACCCACAATCTAGGGCCCGTCACCTGGGTTCTCGCCCAAGAGATCTTCCCGAACAGCATGCGCTCCCGGGGTGTGTCCATCGTAGCCTCCACTAATTGGATGTTCAACTTCGTCATTGGTCTCACGACCAAGGACATGCTGAACTCCATGAAGTACGGAACCTACATCTTCTTTGCCATTTTCAGTGCCCTTGGTGGTCTGTTCATCTGGAAGTTCGCACCGGAGACCAAGGACAAGACGCTCGAGGAGCTGGATCTGTTCTTCGGTGGTGGCATGGAGAGTGTTGCGGAGGCGGATCGCGTACGCATGCAGAACATCTATGAGCGGCTGGGACTGGCGGGTGTGCAAGAGGTCGGTGACTTGGAAGTGATTGAGGAGAAGAAGGAGATTAGGGGAGAGGTGGTGGAGATGTAAGTTGCGTTAGTAGTATGCTGAGGGGGTGATAAGGCTTGGGCTTGGGTATACCTAGGTACCTGAGTTTGAGGTTGAGAAAGGGTTGGAGATTAAAGAGGAGAGAGGTATGATACCATGTAGGTCAGTATTAATTAATGGATAGTTTTATACCCGGTTCTTTTTCATGTCCGCTTGTGTAGTGTAGTGTTTGTGCTTGTGTTATGGTGACCGGTTGATATTTTGACACAGCTGAGGATCCGCACGGAGGCAAGGGGCTTATATACCTGCCTTTGCCACGGAAAGTAGTCGCGCATCCTTCTGCCAAACAGTCGGACAGAGAATGGGTTCTTTATCAACCATAACACCGGCGGAGATCCGGCGGACCATCTTTGGCAAGGATTGTTGTACTGGCGATGAATGATCTAGCCATCCCATGGCTGCCTGACAGGCCGTCACCAGCAGGCGCTAAACCCTTCTGGGAGTCATACAGAAAAGGGTTCGTATACATACCTTGAGAGAGGAAAGACTGCGGGGCAGAAGATAAAGGATCGGAGGATTTTAGGGACATGGAAGAAGTTATTGACGGGGTTTAAAATCTGACAGCATTAAAAAAAAAATTGCTGACGTCGACATCGCAGGGAGATTGCGCTTTGTCTTCGTCCGAGTAAGAAAAAAATACGCAGGTACGGTTTCCCCTGCATTCCTCACTCAGCAACCGACTTCGGTTTATCTTCCGAAGCCTCCACAGAATACATCAGATCATCATTTCACCCCGGGAAGAGTACGCGAAAGGCGGGAGAAACTCGCCTTCAATAAAACATCTATCAAGGTTCTACTGTGTTAAGCACTGAGAGATGGATATGTTGAAACAATTGTATGCTGATCGTGTGGAGCTATACTACAGGGTATGCAATAGACTATCCACGGCTCTAGCCAGTGGACTGCATCCCACGCAGGCTGTGGAGTGTGGAGAGCCCTTTGTGTGGGCTGGGAAAGGCGGTACGGAGTGCAGTCCCACAAAAGCAGTACGTACTAGTGAGTTCCTGCTTCCTCCGAAGTGATATTAAGTTATTCCGCAGAGGGAAATGAATGCCTCGGCCTGGAGATTCAGTTTATCCCCAGTGCTATCTAACCATATCGCACCCTGCCACGGTACAACACGTACCACAGGAGAAGATCTCCGCCGATCCGTGGGGAGAAACTGCCAGGAACTGAAGAAAGCTTGTCGCAGGCGTGCGGAAATTAGTCCTAATCGGGCTTGGCGGCGGAAGGACGGCGATGGTGCCTGAGGAAGAGTGGAGTGCCTGATCTCGCCCGACAAATGCTGTCCGTCCACCCCAAAAAGCCTGCGTCATCGACGTAACATCAATCCATTCAGACCTCTCATACCAGGGACAAGCAATGTTCATTCATCTCCGTGATCCGACGGCATAACCGGACGAGCTCTACAGTAGCAATGAAGCTGACGATCGCATCACTGACAAGTCCGACTCCTGAAGGCATTTATCTATATAATGCCCGTTGCACGGCACTCGTTATAGACAAAACTGCTGACATCCTCGTCTTCGACTCTCCTTTGGCTGATTCGCCCAACTTGGGATCCTCAAAATGGGTCTTGCATTTGGCCTTGCCGCGTTGGCATCTCTTCTGCCCTTCGTCAGTGCACAAGCGCATTGCGATCCAGGAACGCCGTGTCCCACCGACAACGGCACCATCTATACCGCGGTTAACCCACCTAACTGCACCACGAGAGGCGTGCAAGCATTTGTGAACAGCCTCTCAGGACTCAGCGGGACCAACCTGAGCGTCCCCTACGCCTTCTATATCGAAAGCAATGCGACTCGGGATGTGTTTGCTGATCATGTCGGTGCCTCTACCTTCATGACCGACATTCCGCCCGTTTGTGCTTTCCGAGTCAACGGGGTGAGTGAAGAGGGTGCTAGTTGGGGCTTGGGTGCCCTTATCCCAAGCCAATTCAATGGCAGTATGATGTATGTTTCTCATCGAAAGCTGCGAGAAACCTAGCTAAGCGGTTCTAGGATGGCTGCTCCGGATGTTGGTCTGTCATGGGGCGTAGCCAGTGCTGGTCTCAAATACGCCCTTGCAACCTTCGCCTCCAACTCCGGTCATGATCAACCTGACTATGTTTCTGGCTGGGAAACCCCTGATGGTTTGATCGACTGGAGCCACCGGGCATTGCACATGTCCACCCTCACTGCCAAAGCCATCGTCAAAGGGTGGTACGGCATTAAGCCTAACTACAGCTACATCACAGGCTGCTCCGCAGGAGGACGCCAGGTCATGAAGTCCATCCAGACATACCCGGAGGACTACGACGGTGCGATGGCTGGCGCCCCGACGTGGTGGGCTACTCATCAAGAGTTCTACAGCTTCAAGCAGTCTACCATCGGGGTGCCAGCTGACGCGGAGTCTTCGATCCCGAGCTCGATGTATGAGGTTATCGGCCAGGAAGCCTTCCTGCAGTGCGATCCCCAAGATGGGCTTCTAGACTCGATTATCTCCAACCCTCTTGGCTGCTTCTTTGACCCGGCAACACTGGCGTGCAGCAGCAACCGAACATCCGATTGCCTGACTCCACCCCAGCTGGAGACGCTTCAAAAGCTATACAATGACTGGACTACCTTCAACCAAAATCTCATCTACCCTGGGCAGTGGTTCGGCAGCGAATTTACTTGGAACACTTCATTTGGCACTACCGGTCATGCGGCACAGTCACAGGGAATCTGGTTCATCGAGAACGTTCTGGGCTTCAAGAACTTCACTGCGCAGGACTTGACTGCGGAGCTGATTGCCAAGGCAGATGCCCTTGACCCTGCCCATGTCAACGCAGACGAGTTTGACCTTGAGCCGTTCTTCAAGAGGGGCGGAAAGTTCCTCCACTGGCACGGCATGGCCGACTCTGTTGTCTCCCCGGGAGCCAGTGTGTACTACCACAACCATGCTGAGTATGCCGCGTTGCAGAAGGGCATCTCCATCGACTCTCACTACCAACTTTACCTGATTCCCGGACTGGAGTAAGTCAAACCACACCCACCCTTCCACTTCCCCAAAAGACGACGTAAACAGCTGACCGGATAAAACAAATAGACACTGCACTGGCACCCCCTCGTGCATGGAAGCCCTGTGGTATCTCGCCGGGCCATATGAAGCCGGTAACTTCTTCAACTACACCCCCGCCAATGTCGTGGACGACCTTCTCCACGACTCGTTCTGGGCCCTCATCGACTGGGTTGAGGTTGACTACGCCCCGGAGTACTTTGTCACGAGCAGTTTCACCGACAACGCCGTCCCTACGGAGATCTACCACAACCGGAAGATTTGCGCGTAAGTAATTTCCATCAATCCTTTCAATGTGATCATGCCACGATGCTGATTGGGTTGATTTAGGTACCCGCAAGTCGCAAACTGGACTCGTACCGGTGTCTCGATCCACGAAGACTATTGGGACTGTGTCTACCCGTACCACCACCTCGGCGCTGGCTACTAGGTGGTAGCCAGGGCCACTTTACTGATCTCTTTGTCGAGGGCGGAGACGGTGGGTTCTATATCATATCAATACTCGCACGCATCAATTTATATTTTTTAAAAAATATCCCGAAACAGACTCAGCGTTATCAAAACTCTGGCTAGATATTTCCGATTTCAAATTACCTGTCTACCTCCAATACTAGGTAGAACTCAATCTATATACTCATAGTCTTAAATTCAGATCTATAAAACAGTAAATATCGTTGAAGCGTGGCCCCAGACAGGTCTAGCACCCATTCGCTAACCAGGGCCCACGCCGGGCTCCTCTCTCTCATCCCCTTCTCATAGTCAGACACCAGACAAGTGTAGCCCAAGCCACTCCTTCCATTGGTCTATCTCTAGCTGACATCTCTATGGAGTATCAGACCCCCCCAGCCACACAAACCAACGCCAAGCCTACCCGTGACCACCCTCAAACATACGCCTCACCCCGAGCGCGAGACCTGGCTGGCATGCGTCATCAGGGCATCCCGGTATTGGCCGACATTGGTCAACAAAATCTACGGCGACGTCGTACGTCAACGGTGCCCGGGGTGTGGCAAAGCATGTATTTGACACCGCTCATTCTGCCAAATTCATCAGGTACAAACACCTGCGCAATTACAGGCGCAGAATTATTAAGTGGCGAATCTTCTAGACCGCGCGACAGCACACCAGCCGCCCAGAACCGTACTGTGCACGTCGGCCTAGGGGACCGCATTCCCGAAACTGAACCTATATAGGTCCGATACCTCGCGTTTAATACCAGGCCGAATATTATTCTTAAAATAAATATATATGTTTTTTTTTTTTTTTTTTTTTCTAATTAATTTTAATCTTTTTGGTCGACATCCCCTCACCTGTCATGAACTGCATATATGCTGTGCTTAAGTAGTGACTCAGGGACTGAGGCACGGCAGGGACATAGCCATCACGTGGCATAAGCTATCGAACGGATGGGAGGTGTTCGGGCGTCTCTACTCCGCAGAGGGTCATGTTATTTTTGTGGATATGTTCGTGTATGCCATCTTATATGATAAGAGCCAGTCATTACTTGCAGTTGCAGGACTATGCCGGGAAGAAGATCGAAGGAGATCAAAGACAGGAACAATGCCATAGATACATAGTTAGGTGTGACAGGTCCTTTGGTGGCGCGTCTGGTAGCAGCTCTAATAATTTCCCCGAGAGGAAATCTCTCAGCCCTAACGGATCTAGCGTTCCTCTCTTTTTATTTATTCATTTTTTTTCCTACTGTTCCTGGAAGCTCCCCTTTCAGTTCCAGCAGATCTGCAACTATCAGGGGAGCGACTCTTCTAGACCATCGCCGTCGTTTCCACCTGGCCCCGCACCCAGTGAATCGTGTAGTGCCGGGAAGCCGGCCCACCAGGTCACATGCCTGGGCGCCTGCTGCGGAGTACTCTATAAACATGGCAGCCTGGTCATAACCCCTCGATACCCAATCCCAATCCAGACTCAAGGTTTCCCTCCGCCCTGAGAACAGCATAGCTGGGGGCCGGGATAGTGAGGCAGAATCCGCACCACAGGTAGTTCTCCCTTTGGAGTGGCAGCGCGAGGGTGGCTGTGCTTCGTGGAAATAATGACATCATCCTACTGCGGACCTTCGATAAATGGTTTATCAACTTCCATCTCGTGCTGTTTCATCGCCGCGCGCGGTAATGGCTGTATGATCTCCGTTATAACGGCCTACATGATAGTGAATCGGGTGTTTAGAAACCGGAGGGGAATATATAATATATCATTATTCGCTTAGATCATGGGAATAGCTTCATATACTTGTCTTCTGGATTCCATATTCGGTCAGATACAGCCAGTCAGTTCATAGAAATCCCAGTATTTTCTTACCTGGGAAGTACCCCATTTACAAAATTGATTTTTTAATTTCTATAGCAATTCATGTTAGCTGCTGTTCAGATGCGTAGAAGAGCCCATTCAAGGTAGGTAAAATCAGTGGATACTCGAAAGATGAGTTCGTTGGTAATCTCCATTCAATGGTATTGAAATCTACTAGAACCCGCAGCCACTGCCAAACCGGCCGTTGGTGACCCAGATAGAGCTCCAAAATGGAGCTGTAGTCGGGACAAGGCTTTGATCAGTTTAGCTCGGTCCTGAGCCCCCCGGCGGGCAGACGATGCACCACCGCCTTGCGCACCTAGAAAGCAATTTCCACCCCAGACCTCCCCGGGCGAAAACGACTCATCATCATTAAAAACTGCCAGAAGGACTAAGAGACTGTTGCTTACTTGCTAGATGATAGTGACGATTGTCTAGAAGTCAAGGGCACTCCCGACTTGGCATCGGTCTTGCATACGTACCCCCTCTCCTCAAATACCCTTATCGATCCTCCCATCTTGACCTACGTCCCTCCTTGATCACTCAAGTGCTCTTTCAACCATACCAGCTGCAGTCTCTCTGTCGGTTCTGTCTAAGCATAACATCATTCACCTGGGACTGCTGTCCGCTGCCATAAATGTACTGATGGTTGGCCTATCCACGCCTTCTGATCGGCTAGAAAGTACCACCCCCCAAAGGCCTTCGAAATCGAGTTGGGATCCTGACTGACTTGAAACCCACAGCAAATGCTGAGAATGTAGTTCTCGCCCAGACTCGCCGTTGAAGTTGCCCAATGCGGTTCCTCATTCAGGCTGTCCAAACATTGTCAAACTCCTTATTACCCTGGCGTCGTCGCTCAAGCGCAGAAGAGCATTCCGACCAGCCCTTTGCCCAACATCCTCCATATAATCTTGTTCCAGAGCCCTTTAGCCGGCAAAATATGGATGGGATATCGTCGGCGTCTGGGGTGGAGGGTCCATTGGTTTTATCGTCCGATGTAGCGACAGGAAGGTCATCCACTGAGTCGGGCGCTCGTTCTTCGAATCTTGCAACCATTTCAAGGTCTGGGAAGCCTAAATCAGTACTGTCATCCTATCAACATTCAAGCAAACCTCCCAGCGGCCCACTGCCCTGTGGTCGCACTGCCCATCGCCACTGTTGCGGTAGCCTGTTTCCAGCTGAATGGAAAAATTCTGTTGTCAGCATGACGTGGTCAGAGATAGGCACGGGGTTGAAAGGGGGACTTCATTGGACCGAGTTCCAAGACTCAGCCTTGCAAACCCGCATGTGGCTGCAGAAATGGGCGCCTAGCCCAAGGCTGAGCACTGGCCCTGGGCTGACACAAGGCTACGTTGCACCTGCAGCAATGTAGTAAATGTCACAAAAAAACCTTGTATTCTGATGGGAATTATGTCATTGAGAGTAATATGGGCGTTTCTATAGAAGCGTCGCGGTGTTAGCCTAGATAGCCACACACATGGAAATGTTGATAAGGCTGTCTCGACTCGATACCCCTTCCTCCAAATCTCTGCTCCAGCCTCATGTCCACCTAATTTTTATTGTTCAGTCATAGTTCGAAGGCCAGATTGCACAAAATGCCTAGAGCAATCTATCGTAAGTCATAGCCTACCATTTCCACATACCAGAATGCCAAAACCCAATCATTCATGTTTGTTGATAACGTCAATTCACTAGGACCTTGGGCTAGGCAAGGTTACACAGGGGATGGGGAGGAGAAAGATGAGCACATGCCAACAAACAGATCTGTAATTGCAGAGCCGCAACAAAAGACTGCGGCACAGGCAAAAACTAACTGAATATATATAAGACACCATACTCGACAGATATATTATCACAACCACCATCGTCAACATCTACCCATACTTTCAATTCTAAGATGTTCGTCTTTTTCACTGCTTTTTGCCGGGGGCGACGCGCGGGAAATCAGAACCAAAACCCCCCCACAAAACATCCTACTTTCAAAAGCAAAGAAAAGTGCGAGCTGGATAGGCGAGAAACGTTGCCTCCAGATTATTCCAGCTCCAGGACAGACTCATTACCCGTTTACCAGCAACACCAGCAACACCAGCATCACCAGCAGCAGCAGCAGCAGCAACAAGAAAAACAGGAAAAAGGGCAGCAAGAAAGTGATATATTGCAGCAATCACAAAGACAAACCAAACCAAGCCATGATAATGACTTTGATACTCGCAAAGAACGAGAACAATTAACCGAATTACTGGGCTCTCTCTTCTCATCCGAAGAGCACATTCAAGACCCACAGGTCCACCACGCTTTGGAAAACTACGATTACATCTACAATATAATCGTGCAATCCCCCAAGCATCAAACTAAGCTGCGCAGACGAATGATGCTCCCTTTCAACGTGGACATCAACATCATGTCGGATGAGACGCATCGCCGACTCGGCACACAACTGCAACCATTTCATGGGCCCGCATTTACGGTCCCAGGCTACCCGGATCTCAAGCCTCTGGGTACGGCTGAGGTGGACTGGTCATTTTGCAGACGAAACAAGGTTTATCGCACGACTTTTTTTGTCGTGCGGGATATAGACGCGGATTTTATCCTGGGGAGGCCCGCAATGCGACAGCTGGAGTTGTATAGAGCTGATCCCGAGATCGCAAAGCGATTGCGCTCTTCGGAACAGGGTTGATACGAGAAGTTTTCTAAGGAGGCACATTATCCTTGGTTTCAGGAGTTTTGGTCCGGATTATTTCTAAGAATAGATACTGTCAAGCTGGAGTTTCAAAGCTATGACCGAGGACCTTCTTCGGGTGGTTGTATGCATTGTTCTCATTGGTGCCAGTGATGCAATCATGCCTTAGGGCCGAGGAATCCCGGGCTGTATAGTGAGTGTATCGCCCGGTTTTCTCGGCCAGTAGCCGCGTGGCAGGGATCTAGATGCATGGGCTATATGTGCCAACACATCGGAGCTGGTGACACTGCCACCCAATATTGATGTCGAAATAGCAAATTTGGATTTGAGTAGGTCAATGTAGGGGCTAATGAACATTCTGAAGAAAAAAATCTGTGTCAGTCCGAGTATCTGAGACTCATTTAGTAATCCAGTCCCGGTTTTTCTGACGGAACTTGATTAAACGATTAATATGAGAGGCGTCTCCGGCTTGTCGAACACCTACTCACACCACCACAATACCATTCCCATACAAGGCAGGGCGGAGATCCACCTCCACCCCCATCAACAACTCAGCCTTTGCATCACTGGAGCCTCATAGACATGACATGGGTATCCTCAAGCAGAGATTGGCTCGCGAAAATGCTCGAACCATCACACGCAGCTGCTCAGCCTAGCCCGGTCCTTTTGATTAAGCGGTGGATTTTCTCGAATCCTACGTTTTGCCCTTTTATGATAATTGGCATTTACTCGCCATACTACTGCAACAAGCCAAAACCAGGAATCACGCACTGAAAAGTAACAATGTCAGTCCCAACTCCACAAGAGGAAATTAAAAGCATCCCGGGCTACGCAAAACTCGCCACCTTGATGGCATTGGACCCAGGCTCCTGCATATTCCGACGCTTCGCCAAGTTGAACGCACAAAATCTGCTTTACCTTCAAGCGGAACTGGAAAACGTCCAGACGGACTTGGACGAAATCGCCTGGAATGATCACTGTTCCGACTCAGAAGAAAAGCAAGCATATGCCTTTAATGTATGGCGCATGCAGGATTCACTGAATCAGGAGTCGCCTGAGTATTCTGTGCAATGGAGGAAGGTTCTCGAGGCGAGGAAGTTGTTGAAGGAGTACAGTATGCATTTCTCCTCCCCCCCCCCCCTCATCTCAATGAACCCGAGTCGGGTGCTATTAAATCATACTGGCTGTCGCAAGTATACTGAAGTTATAATTCCATTCTAACATTCACAATATCAACTAAACTTTAGACGAAGCTCTCCTCCAGCAAGCTGAACTCCTTCGTTTCGGCCTTCCCGACGATACCGACGTCGACATCATCGAGCAATGGGTAGATCGCGAACAAGTAGACAACCGCAAACCCCTTTCCCCTAAAACTCCATGGGACGAGAACGAAGATCTTATTGCCTTGAGAAGCCGCCATGAGGGCGCGGATGAATTTACTCGATGGGTGTACAAATCGGTAATTCCGTGGTTCCATCAAAACTGGGGAGTCCATGATAAGGTAAGTACTTTCTCCCGAGTGTGAATATCAATGAAGGTCTCTTTAACACAGATTTTGGGACATAGAAACAGAGGCATCTCGAAACAAATGTCTGGAACTACAACAACCGGACGATCAAAAAACCGTACCTATATGGCCAGTCTGCTCATCGCTGGATTTCTTCCAGCTTCGGCCATGGTTGCTCTGTACTTTTTGGAAAATAACATCGTCAGACTTATCACGATCTTTGTGTACAATATGGTGTTCGTGTTGGTGATGGCGTTGATGGTCAGGGCGAGACGGGTGGATATTTTTGCAACGGCGACGGCGTGAGTTCTTTCCCCCTTTCTCTTTTTCTTTTCTTCTTTCATTCTCCCCACCACCACCTTTGACTGATTAACACTCACTTCGTACTATACTTGTTCCCATTATGGTGTCTTTCGGTACAGTATACTGATAATTCCCCCCAGATTCGCTGCGGTCCAGGTGACTATGATCACGAATGGAAATTGTGGCTCTTAACCGGTGCCTAATTAGAGCTGTGGGTCGATTTCCTCTTGGACATGGTTAAGTTAGTGTTCAATACTATTGTCAAAGAGCATATAACACAGTTTGATTACCCCTAGTTACATCATTCCTTCCACTTTTTAGTCAGTCAAGCAGTACAGTAACTACGGAAAGAAGATGTCATTTAACATCTCGTCTTTCATCCACAAAAATTTATTCCCACTCTCAACTCAAGTCCATTAAGCGTCTTCCTCCTAGCACACCGCTGCAATGTGCTCACTCCAGAGGAAACGCAAGCATAGCGAGCTTGTTGCCGATGAGACCGAACCACAACCCTTACTTCGGAAAAACTCCCGACCTACGGACTGGGATGCACTGAAAGTGCAGGCACAAACACGAGTCCAGAAAGATGCACCCAGTGACCGGCAAAACGAGGAAATGTTAGTCGACTGTCTGTTCGCCTGCCTCAAGTGGCTACCCGACGGTGGTCGGGAGTCATTAGCACGAGAAATCATCATTTCTGAAACAGATGGATCCCTCTGGAAGGTTTATCAAAACTTACTCGCTAATCTTCTGTATCCCAGTCAGCTTCCCATGAAGAGGATGGAGACTGACTCAAATAGCTAACATATGATTAGTGAAAGCAAAGTGGCATCCACGTCCAATGGAGGAGGCCCAAACCACCGAAGAAGAATTCTTTCGCGCAGAGTGTCTCGAGAGAGATAGCTACTGCTGCGTGGTGTCCGGGCAGATGGAACGCGGTCATTATAAGAGCCTTGACGACCCGCCAGATGTGTTCATCAATCATGTAGAAGCTGCACACATTGTCCCATTAACGTTTGGGTCGTGGGAATGCCAATCAGTAACCACCTGTCTCCCTTCTCTGATTCAACAATAATATACTGATCTGCAACAGGAACACCCTACACCAGGCGTGCATTCCTGGGAATCTCTTTATCGGTATTTCCCGAATGTCCGAAAATCAGGAATGAATGTGGACAAACTAAATTTTTCTGCGAACGGACTATCCCTAGGCAAGAACCTGTGGCTAGCATTTGGGCAATTCATGATGGCATTTGAAGCGACCGTGGGTTTCCCGTATACTTAACTTTTTACCCTATTTCTAACAGCAGAGACTCGTCTAGGACGTTAAAAATAAATATCTGATGAAGGTATACGATACCTTCATGACACCAGACCTCTTCTGGATCCCAACGGACGGCTTCGTTACTTTCTCCAGGGCAGAGGGGATGGAACACTCGAGCTTGCCGGACCCTGTGCTCCTGGACTGCCATTCCCGCCTTGCTGAGATATTTGATGCTTCTGGCCTGTGCAAGTATATCGACGAGAAGATCGAAAAGTGGGATCGTATGCGCTATGGCCCCGAAGAAAAACTTAAGAAAGACGGATCAACAGATGTTGCCGAGTTTCTGAAAGCTGGGTTGTGGTATTCTGCAGTGAGTTAAGATGATTCAGGTGGCAGTCTAGATGGATAGATAGCACAACCGTGAATCGCGATGTGGCAAATGAGAGCATCAGGGTTTATATGAGGTTAGGATGAAGCATCGGGGGAAATTTCTACTTCCTAGAAAATGGAGTGTGGAGTGTACAAGGCAATAAAACCAAACCCCCATTGAGTAAGGCTAATGATCGCTGGGGGAATGTGTTAAGATCTGGGCCAAGTCGAGCACATCTCATTCAGGAAACGTCAGCTCAATCTGCAATGATTCTTATTTTCGAGACTCGTATATGCTTATTCCAACACTGAAGGTGCAAGTGCAGTTAACGCATAACAGAGAACCCTCGCAGACGTCTACTATAGCCTCAATCTCTTCCACGACAATCCTCCGCTGCAATCCTCCGCTGCAATCCTCCGCCGCAATCCCCTATAGCTTCTCAAGACAACCCCAACTTATCTCCCCAGGTCGACATCCAGACAGGCAGATAAAACCACCTAATATCTCTGAATCGGCGAACAAGTAACATTGCTCGCAGCCATAACGGTCTGGCCCTGACCACACGGCGACGGACACGCGGTCTCCTGGCCGCCAGCCTCATGACACTCCATGACCTGGTTTCCATTCTCCATAACACCTGAAGGGAGCCCTGCCTGACCGAACGGCTGGACTCTCTCCGCGCAGCCCGAAAACATCAACTCCGGGTGATCGGGAATCGGGGCGGTCAGGTCGCACAGACCGTGGCCGCGGTAGGAGTTGACGATGCCGAGGTCGGTGCCGTCGCAGGGGGACTGGTCATCGAGCCAGGCGATGTAGTCGGGGCCGTATTTGTTGGTACCGCAGGTTTGGATGGTACCGACGTGGATGGTTGGGAGGAGGGCGGCCGATAGGGCGAGGGTGGCGGTTAGGGCCAGGAGGGGGAGGGTTTGGAGGACGTGCATTTCTGGGTTGGGTTGGGTTGGGTTGGGTTGGTGGAGGTATGGAAAGTGGGTGAGTGGGTGAGGGTTTAGTGAGATGTTCTGGGATGGGTTGGATTGCTGTGCATGGTTAACGGGGATGTAGCAGCAGATTTATAGCTTTGAATCTGCGAGTTGGCTGGTGTGTTTGTGTAACATCTGTTGTTGGGTGTTGACTGTTCAAAGGGAAGCTGACGATCTTTGTGCAAAGTCCGTGGCCGTTTATTTCTTGGATTTGGTCAAAGCCATATGATCGATGTAACGCATGAACAGGTAATCGGAGTCGGGTGTAGGTAATATTACCCAGATATGTATTTTTTGAGCTCTGGGGTAGAGATAGCCTCAGCCGTCGTACTACTAGATCTAATTTAAGAAAATAGAGTGGCACGGCGGGTTCATGTCACCAGTCATTCAATTTAGTCATATCCACTCTAGATTTGGAAATATACTCGACCCATACATCGTGAAAGCTCAGGACATGTGCATGGCCTGGCTTAATGCGTATAGAATAAGCAGCCACCACATTCATCTTGTCCCCATTCTATATATCACTCTTCCCGACTGGAGTCGACTGCGTCCACACCCCGATATTCGAAATATTCATTCCACTCCGGATCTTCAATAAGCTCCTGGGCCAGACGCTTCTCATACATGATGGCAAGTTCGCAGCCTTCATCCGACTCAGGGGCAGCCAGGCGCGGCGGGTATATCACAATGACTCCCTCGGTGACCCTATCGGAGAGATGACGATACGTGACTGGGGTGGCGAAGCCAAAGTCAGCAACACTTATATTTGCGTCACGATGGTCGGTTTGCAGAATTGACATGGGCGGCTGCGCATCGATCCGGATGTTCAACGCTGTCTTATCACGAACAGGCGCCACCATGTCGAGCATCTGATCAAGGCTTTCTTGCGTTACGCTGTTAGTCATTTTGCGAATGTAGGAAGCTAGCTGCCAAAGTGGCCATTCGGTGATTATTTCTGCCACTGTCGGTTGGGTTACCGGGGCTGTAGTAGAGAGTGCTGCTGACATGACATTGCCTCGGATGCGAGGCGGGCATTTAGGGCTGTGAAATCGTCTTCTCATATCAACAGCTTCAGCCCAAAATAGGTGCGATGACATGTCTGGCTTAAAGATGGGGGCACGAAGGCGAGAAAGTGTCTGCCAAATAAAGGCGGAGAAAGCATCGTAAGTGGAGACCCAGGAGCCATCGGTAGGGGTCGCCAGCTTCTTCAGCTTGGCCGCATTGCTCTTCGGGAGGTGAAAGAGCAGGGATACGCCCACTTTATGACTGGGGTGGCGGTTTGGCGGCGCAGGACCTTCGACCTTTGCCTCCTCTGCCGGTTCCTTCTTTATGAGTCGGGAGAGATCGAGGCACGCCGGGTCCCATTTAGGGAAGGCAGTGTTATTGAAGATGGCGTAACAATTTTCCGCCAGTTGGTGCGTGAAACCAGCCCAGCCCATGACATCGTTGGCATAGTGATGGTGGTGCATGTTAAGAACCAATCCACCGCGGATGAAATTAGCCTTGAAGGCTACCACAACGGGGCTACTATCGGGGTGGGCTTCCGGCTTCTCCCCGTATGTCATTGGAGAAACGCTCCAGAGGTCAAGATCGCCCAGCGCCGTCGCGCAGAAATGAGATTTCTCAATCTGGTCGAAAGTCGGCAATTCTTCGTTAGGACCATCGAGCCATTGAACAAACAGGCGAACCGTGCTCTCCTTTCTCTTCACGAACGAATGTCCCCCCGCTGGGTCCTTTTCGATTGTGCCGCAGAGATGACGCGCCTGGCTGAGAGTTTGCTGGAGACCTGCTTTGAGTGCATCGACTGCCTTCTGCTTATTTTCGTCGTCCAACTTGAAAAACAGGGCATAGTTGTTGTAGGTACACGCTGTCAGATAGTCCAGAGTCGAGACTTTGAATCTCTCCTCATCTGGGTCATTCTCCCAGCCTGTTGGGTGAATATAATAGACGGCTTTTTCTTTTGTCATTATAGCAGGGGGGTTGGAGGTAAGCAAGTTTGCTCTTTCAGGAAACGATGATTGTGACAGCACAAGGGCAGTGCCATCAGGACAGATAGCCTTGCGAGAATTACTACCCCTCGCTTGGCTCTCCTGACGTCATCCATAAGCACTGGACTTGTTATGGAGATGGAGGATGTGCTAATCCGGACACCATACCGATTGCCGTTTAGAGGAGACTATCAGTCATGTGTTTTTATCTCAAGCAGTCAATGCTCGATTTGCATCCTGCACATGATTTATCAGTTAACCAATCTTCTGCACTGTCACCATTTCGGTTATGATAAGCCTTGTTTTCCGGGTGTTTATTCCGTAGCAACCTCGGTATTCCGCGGGATGGACGAGTAGAACTATTTTAACCCGCGGAATAAGAAACGCGACCGTTAACCTGGAGCCAGCGGGGCGGGAAACGAAGATGTGTAGATATATCTCAACAGGGTTCCAGCCAAGCAAACCGAGTCTTACGGTGATGAATTCTTCTTCAATCCGTGACTCAATTGCATTAGGAGCATCTTCCGAGGCACGCAGCGAGAATAATGGATGGAACGTCATTTGTGCCGGCCTCGCCTGTCCACGAGAATCCGTTCTATGTGAAATTGAACCCAACCACCAAAACCTTTCGCAAGGGCACAATCATCAAAGACGGCCATCTTCCTCTGCAATGCGATATTCTTCTCGAACAAGATATTGGCGTCCGGATGCGTGATGGCGCACGCCTCTATGTGGATGTGTACCGGCCACCCAGAGCGAAGCCCGGCAATGTCCCCGCGATTTTTGTATCTACCCCCTTTGGTAAGCAGGGGGGCCCAAACCGATACAATTTTGATCGTCGAGAATGGCGTTGCGGGGTTCCGAGGCAGAGCGCATCCGGACTGGAGGTGTTTGAAGGACCTGATCCTGCATATTGGTGTTTCCACGGCTATGCTGTTGTGTGTGCGGGTAAGTCGCCCCACTTCCTGATGCCGGAAGATAGCCCCCGCTTATCATGTACGAGATATGCGGGGAACGTGGAATTCGGATGGTAATGCCATGCTCCCCTGTGTTGAGCAGGGGCAAGATGGTTACGACTTGGTCGAGTGGATAGCTGGCAGAGAATGGTGCAATGGACTGGTTTCCATGACAGGGAACAGCTTCCTGGCCGCAACGCAATGGTTCGTCGGCGCGGAGCAGCCACCCCACCTGACTTGTCTCGCCCCATGGGAAGGCTTAAATGTCTTGTACAACGGCGTGGTTCGGCGAGGAGGTAGGGGGTTTCCTCTGTATCTGTGGGCTGCAGTCACTAAAAGTATACAGGAATTCCTGACGCAGGTTTTGGACAAGGCCTCCCGAGGGGCGACCTGAGTGGCAAGAATTTGGTGGAAGATGTGGTGACAATAAGAGAGAGTAATCCTGCGTGGAACTCGTACTGGAATAGTCATCGGGCGGATTTGAAGAGAATCCAGGTGCCTCTCTATGTAGTGGCGAGTTGGACGAGCCCTCTTCATGGCCGGGGAACTTTGAAGGGTTTCGTTGAGAGTAGCAGCGAAGAGAAGTGGTTGCGATTGCATAATTCCCACGAATGGCCAGGTACGCTGATGGGCGGAGTCCTACCAGAATCCGTTCCTAATCCGCTTGCCCAATTTCCTAGATCTTTATCAACCTCAAAATGTGGAATCGCTTCGCTCCTTCTTCGACCACTACATGAAAGGGGTCAATAACGACTGGCTCTTTACCCCGCGGGTCCGCTTAAGTATCCTCAATTCCGGGGGATTGGACATTGTGAATCGACCAGAAACATCTTATCCACTGTCTCGACAGACATCATGGCGTTTGTTCCTTGATGCCGGTTCAAATTCACTTCAGACCGAAACACCCGATAAAGCTGGGAAGAGTGTATACGATGCCATCAACGGGTCGGTATCATTCAGCTATCAGTTTCCATCCCGAATGGAGTTTGTTGGGCCGTCCAAACTGCACTTGTTCGTGGAAGCTGAAGGAAGCGACGACATGGACCTCTTTGTGACGCTCGGAAAGTGCAGCACGTCCGGTGAGGTGCAGAAATCAATAGTCATCGATGCCGGTTGGCTAGCCGATGACCCTGATGCCGAGCGAGAAGCCTTGGCGGCAGCCAACGGGCGTGACCCGACATTCTGTTCCGGCTACTTCAACACCGGCCCTCGTGGTTCACTTCGTGTCTCTCACCGCGCCATTGACGATACTCAGTCGACGCAGTTCCAGCCCTTCTACACCCATTCGAAAGAGGAACACCTTCAACCCGGCGAGGTTGTTCCTGCGTCTGTGTCATAGCTGCGAGCGCATCGGCAAGCCTGCCTGCAATGCAGCCTTACAATCTGGTGTATTGCTGTTCGTTGGCCTTTCGCCTCCCTCATGTTCCCATCCCTTTTCTCGCATGGTTGGGGCATTGGCCATGGCGGTGGGGTAAATTGGTCGCTAAGCCAAATTTCCTGACCTGGCAACCGTCTTAGCCAGAAGCACCAACATCCGGCTCGGAGCTCACAGCTTCCAACTCGGATCCCACGCCAGGAACCAAGTGGTGCCGATCAGCATTCGGCAACCTCGCATCGGGTGCGGGTGCCCCGGACTTTCAAAGAGGATGGGGTTCCTCCAACATCCTCACCTTGCCTTGCCTTTGAGCCTCTACTTTCGGCTCCCAAGACTTGATCGAATGAACTCCCTTTCACCTCGGCAATTGACCCTCTACTCCTATTCTGTTCTGAGCTTCAATGGAGACTCGTCAGAAGACACAGGCAGCCCATCAACCGAAGAGACGACGGCTCCGCGCGGTATGCCCAACTCCGCGATGCACTACAGCTACCCCAATTCTAACTAAAAATTATCCAGTGTGATCGTTGTCGACAGCGAAAGGTTAGGCTGTCGCGAACAAATAGACTTCCATCCCCTCCACTAACTGATCACCACGGTAGATTCGCTGCGATAACACCCCGGGCTCGTGTCGGAACTGCCAGACATATGGAGATAAGTGTATCATCACACGTGATGGACGCTCCCCTACCCAGGGCTAAAGGACCTCCTCCCTCGAAGGTTTGTATCAATCGCTTGAAGGGCTCGCCAAACCAAGGGCGACAAGATCAAATTGTTCCTCCATTGGGCCACCCGTCACCCACAGCTTCCACCTCACATTCTACTATCAGCGACGGAGATCTCTTGCCGAGTACAAATAGTCATCAATCCACTTATACCACCCCTGATGCAGGCAGTGAGCTGCTGCAGAGTATAATTGCGTCCGATCCAGAACCATGTCAAGCATCAGAACCCTCTCCGACACGACCAACTCCAACTCCCACCACAGTAGATAGCCTCCAAGGAGTTGTTACAACTGAAGTTGGCACCTTCCCCAAAAACAGCAAGTTCGCGGGAATGACTTCCTCCCAAGTATATGCTAAATCCGTCGAGGAGATCTTCAAATCTATTGCTCCTCAGATCAACGTTATGGCTTTCTTCTGCCCCATGATGACCTTTGCGGAAGAATTGCCTCTTCGTTCTTCAGCCTACCACCCACTACTTGACAAAAGCACTGCGGATCGGTGTCTTTATCGTTAGTCTCTACCTCCCAACCAAGATTCCATGTTTTGGCTCTTGACTAAGCACATTAACTCGTTCATAAAAGGTTTTTTCAGCAGCTACCAGGCTCTCCTCCCGGTGTTCGATTGGACAATATTCTCCATAAACTACGAGACTTTCTATCAGAACGGAACAACTACAGATCCAGCTCTAGCATCCTACATCTTTCTTGCCATTGCACTTGGAAGTGACGACAAGTTCGAAGTCGCTGATTTACACTTTCGGTCAACGTGCGCTCTTTATGGAGACCTTGTAGCTCGACCATACATGTCGAGTGTGCAAGGATTGATTCTCATGGTGAGAAGTCTTCTCAGATTATAAAAATGACTACTGGCCATCATGAGTAGACGCTTTACCTGATCAACACCGGTAGAGATGGACAGGCAATCCTCACTATTGGCATGGCTACACGGATCGCCCAGTCAATTGGTCTTCACCGTAGCCTGTCAACGCATTACCATCCTCATGAACTTCAGTTTGTGATGAAAGAGCACAACCTGCGAGACTGTGTATGGTGGCTGTGCTACTGCTTGGATAAGTAAGTCCTGGAATGTCTCCTTCAGTGTAGCTCGTGTTCATTTTCTAATGGAAATAACACAGGAAACTTTCTTTTGAAACGGGTCGACCATCTGCAATAAACGATAGTGATTGCGATGCCGATCTACCTGATCTGTTAGAAGCCTCAACGCCACCAACCCACATCAATGGAGGGCCGGACCTTCCCAGCTTCTTTCTGTCATTGATCGACCTGTGTAAACGGATATCGAGTATCTCATATGATCTATTCAACATCAAAACCCCACAACTCGACGTGAAAACGCTCGCCGAGCACATACGCAATGCAGCTACGCTCCTTGAGAACTGGAGAGTACAACTGTCTGATCAACTAGACTCAAATAGAAGCACCTTCGGCTCTAACAGTGAACTACAAGCCATGGCAGCTCCCCTACTCAACTGCATCTATCTCAACGCCCTCGTCGCGGTCCATCGATCATCACTCATTGCTGCATACCGCACAGACCACGTCCCTGCCCCCCGCATAGCAGCATCAGAAAAGATATGCCTTGACGCCGCTCATAAACTCGCCCATGAAGTAAACATGCTCATCGCCGAGCCACGCACAATCGCCACCCCCAGGTCTGTTCAGCCCCCAAGCCTCTACCACTCCTGACCCCCATCTCACCCCTTCTAGGTGGATCCACCCTTACGCAATTAACGCCATCACGACCATCTTTATCTCCCTCATAAAATCCCCCCGCAAAGGGTCCCCCGATGTCGATATCGCCCTCCTCCGTAGCATGCACCGCGGTTTCCAGAACCGCGAAGACGTGGCCTTTCTAAGCCGCTTCGAGACCCTGCTGGACTCCTTGATCCATGCTGTAGACTTATTTGCGACAACCGATCAGAATACCAGTAACCCCTTCGAGACTACGGCTCCTCCTCACCTTCATTCCCATTCTGCCCCCGAATCCCGCGACAAATGGACGACTCACACTCGGAAACCAAACACTTTCATCTGAGCAACCCTCTTCCTCCAACGTCATAAGTAATCTCTCATTCTCTCAAAATGAGGAATTCGAAGTTGATCATGCTTTCGGCGATATGTCGAATCTGTGGAACTTTCAGCTTTGGCCGCTGGTGCCACTGGAGGACGGTACCGGGTTTCAGAAGACTGGAGAGTTTGGTGGTCTATGAGGGACTGTATGTACTGTGTAGATTAAAAAGAAAATGAAGAATTATTCTTCATTACGTAATGGTAAATGTATCTCAACCCCAAAAGTTCGATCACAGGCAAGACTGTCTACTCTGTATTCTGCCCGTGTTGACCGGCCCGGTCCGCCTGAGTCAGTGGCCCCACTGTGCCTGACACCCATCTCGGTGGGGCAACTGACTCAGTTTCTGCCTCAGGCATACATATTCTTTTACAATGCCTCCTATATAATTTCGCAGCACTCATCCAATGCTGCTTACCATGGCTTTTACATTCTTGTTCGCAGTAATCTCAAATAATTATACAGCCTACCATGGAGACCATGGCCTCTTCACCGTCCGAAACGCCGAATCCAGCCAAAGGCTGGCGTTTCTGGGTAAGCAGCCCACAACCACCCCCTCCCAGCCCATTCATTCTACTTCTACAAGCCAACTAACAACCCCACAGACAATCTTCATATCCCTCGCTATAACATCCATTCTCTCCGCGCTCGACGCCTCCGTGGTCTCCACCGCCATGCCCACCATCGTGCACGACCTCGACTCCAGCTCCTCGTACGTGTGGATCGCAAACGCGTACTTCCTGACCAGTACGGCCTTCCAGCCGCTATACGGGCAAGCATCCAACATCTTCGGCCGACGGAGCCTGATAATCCTCGCCGTGGCTCTCTTCGCGATCGGCTCCGCGGTTTCCGGCTCCGCGAAGACGACCAACGTGCTCATTGCCGGGCGAACGATCCAGGGTGTCGGCGGCGGGGGAATCAACGTGCTGATCGAGATCATCGTGTCGGACCTGGTTCCTCTCCGCGAACGGGCCAAGTTCATGGGTGTTATCTTCGCGGTCTTCGCGGTGGCACTGAGTCTGGGGCCCGTGATCGGCGGGATCATGACGCAGCGGGTGACCTGGCGGTGGATATTCTATATGAATCTGCCGATTTGCGGGGCGGCGCTGGTTCTTCTGGTTCTGTTTCTGCGGGTCGAGTATAAGAAGGATTCCGTGCGGAGTATGTTGAAGAGGGTGGATTTCGCGGGGAATGCGCTGCTGATTGCGTCGGTGCTCGCCGTTCTGTTGGCGTTGACTTGGGGCGGGACGGTGCATCCGTGGTCGTCGTGGCGGACGGTGGTGCCGCTTGTTCTGGGGTTTGGGGGGATGGCTGCGTTCCTGGGGTTTCAGGCGGTGGCGGCGCGGTTTCTAGCGGAGCCGACGATGCCGTTGAGGCTGTTTGCCAATCGGACGTCACTGGCGACGTTTGGGTTGACGTTTATCCATGCGGTGTTGACCTACTGGGTGACGTATTTTCTTCCGGTGTATTTTCAGGCGGTTCTGGAGAAGTCGCCCACTGCATCCGGGGTGGATCTTCTGCCGAGTGCGGCCGCCGCGATTCCTTTTGCGATAGTCGCGGGCGCGGGCTTGTCGATCCTTGGTCGGTATCGGCCGTTTCAGTTTATTGGGGTTGTTTTGCTGAGTGTGACGTTCGGGTTGCTGACGCGGTTGGATGCGGCGACTTCGACGGGATATTGGGTTGGGGTTCAGGTTCTCGGTGCTGCGGGGAGTGGTGTTCTTCTTACGACCACGCTGCCGGCGATTCAGGCGCCCTTGGCTGAGGCGGATGTTGCGACGGCGACGGCGACGTGGGGGTTTCTGCGAAGCTTTGGAGGGGTTTGGGGCGTGGCGATCCCGTCGGCGGTGTTTAATTCGAAGGTGAATGGGTTGTTGGGTGGTTTGGATAGTGTCACGCTGCGTGAGGAATTGAGAAATGGTGGCGCGTACGCATTGGCATCGAAGGTGTTTATGGAGTCCTTGGACTCCACCCCAGTGGTCAAGGCGCAGGCCTTGGGGATTTTTGTGCATAGTCTGAGGCTGGTGTGGCAAGTTGGGATTGCTTTTGGAGTGCTGGGGTTTATTGTTGCGCTTTTTGTGGAGGAGATTCCCATGCGGGAGCAGCTGGAGACGGAGTTTGGGTTGGCTGATAAGAGCGGTGGTGACGGTCAGAGTGGATGTGATGTTGAGGCGAATGATGAGGAGATGCGTATGCATGTGTGATAATAGCGAAGTGTTTGAGGTGCTTCACGATCTAGGGAATCGGCTATTTTATTTTCTTTTGTGCTGGTTATGTTTATTAAAGTAAACCCGGGTTAGATAATTTGATATAATGTCGATACCTGAATCTGATATAGAACTGACATACACATTACGCGAGTGTGTATCACTGCTCCTCCGACGCATATGTTTCGACTGCTCCCGCCTCAACCCCCAGTGTATCATGTCCATTGACATGATTCATTGAACTGAGAAGCCAAGCCTGGGCAGAATTTCTGCCGGTCAGTAGATCCAGGGAGTCATTCCAATACTCGCTGAGCTCATTGCTGAATACATCCTCGGCCATGATATGGACCGGTGGGGAATCATGTCCACGCGAATTGGTATCTTCCGGGGGTTGTGTATCTTGGAGTGCTGTCGCAACATCTGGATGACCAGGATGGTGGGGTCGACTCGAAGCGTCATCGCTTTGTGTGGGTGACCGTTCTTTGTTATGGGAAGGAAAAGGTCTAGTCCGTGTCGAGGTCGGCTCTGGACCAATACGGTCTTCCAAATTTAGGCTTGGCTGGCTGAAAGGAGAGAGGCTGGATAGTTGGAAATCACTCGAAGTGGTATCGTGAGAGATCGTCTTTGGTTTCCCTGGAGACTTGAATTCTGGTATGAGACCGCGAAGGTCGGGATATTCGCTGAGAAACTTTGAATCGACGGCAAACGGACATGACACAGAATCCGGGGCAAAGTAATGTTGGAACTGCGAGCTCACAGCCAGTCTGCGATCGAGGCCGATCGTGTAAGCATCTTCGAAATTGATCTGTGGAAAGAAGTAGAGGCTTCGAAGTGCATGCACTGCGAATGATTCACATGGCTCTGTATTAATAGTTACGGCCGCTTCCATCTGGGTGGAAAGCAAGTGCATACGTAACTGGGGCCTGGAGTTGTTATTCCTTGGCTTCGGAGAAAAATCAGGTCACTTCACTTACCATGGTAACATGTCGATAGAGATGTTGTGCGGAGTCTTCATTTGAGCTGGTCTTTGAGTAATGAGCAAAATGGCAGTAGTAGACAGCAGACAACCTTACAGTGGACACAGCCAGCCGGGAATCTGCGCGAGGTGGTACTGATTGCCTTCATGCTGAGCAAGTAGAAACTGTAAAAATGTTAATTATGGAAGTAGGTCAACGCAAATAACTCACCAAGAATGCCAGCTGTGCTAGATATAGCAGACCAAGCTGGTCAATAAGCCTTGCTAACGGTCGCTCCAACATGAACCGCCGGTGTAAGTGAGCCATGAGACGCTGAATAGGTTCTTCATCATCGTTGACATGATCATCCCAGCCATTCAAAATTCCATTGAGAATAATATTAGTATCGCTTAGAGGCAATACTGGAGTGGGCCCAACCCCCTTGAGCGTTTCGTAATCGCGGAAGATGTTACTAACCAAGCCAGAATTCGGTGTATTTTCCCCTGCGAGAGATGTCGGCCGCATAGGCGCATCATCATTCGCATCCAACGTTGTCTTCATTGCACCAGCGATAGTCAGCAAGTGATCAGTCAAGGTGCGTATTTCGGAGCGCTCCTTGCGCATTTGCTGAACTTCATCCGAAAGAACCTTGTCAGCATTGCCTTGTAGCTGCGAGACCTGGAGCTCCAGGAGGGCAAGACGATCTTTGGTGCGTTGGCGAGAGGCACGCTGCGCGTTCCGGTCTTGCGTCCGCTTCTTCTCCCGCTTCGATATGGACTGCGACATATTGTAGAGGACTTGGAGGGGGGGGTGATCTTCTGGTCCTGTTGTATGTCGTCTGCAAGAAGGCCACGGGAGACGAGCTGGCTGACGGCTTAGCGAGACGCCAACCCGATCCGGGAATAACCCCGGTCACCCTTTGTGACGACCTCTCATATCCTGTGCCCCAATAGACACATGGGCTGCGTCCTTTGGCTAGAATTTCCCCGATAATTTCAATACTGAGGGTACCAGCCAGATTTGCATTGACTAATCAAGCCTTCCGTTCCCGGTTGGATCTATCATGACAGTCGCCATTGCAGCCTGGGCTGTAAGCTCGTAAGCTCAAGTCCGGTTACCGTATGAGACTACTAGCTGGTGCGGTAGACGCAAATGATCGAAAAGCAGGGGCATTTTTTTAGAAGGGGGCGAAAAAAACATTCAACGCAAACATCAGCATTTGAAGAACCAATACCCGACACCTGTAACTCATCGCTAAAAGAGTGACTTGGCTATCAAATGGCCAGAGTCTATGCTAACACCCACTGGTCATATCTATGACTTCTCGAATGTTCGAATCGACAATATGGAAGCGGATGTGTACGACGGTGGCGAGTCCTCCTCAGGAAGATCCAAAATCCTTCTATTTTCGTCCCTTTCCATCTGCGCAATGATATTAATGGGAAGATCAGGAAGATCAAACTCAGTGGTCTTTCCCGCGCACTCAAACTTAAATGAGGCGCACAGTCGATATGTCCGACTAATGTTGAACGTGCCGAAAGATACATCTGTGTGTCTGAGCACAAGAGGACCGAACGCCTGCCCTAGATCTATCTTCGCAGATACCGACATAGCGAGAGAGGTTCTCGATAGTATCTCTATTCGTTCGTCTGTTTGACCCGATATCGCTCCCATTAGAGAGGGTGCTGCGCGCGCGGCAGTTTGGCTGATCACGGCGATAGAAACCGATTGCATCAAGATGTCTGGAGGCGAGGTGACGGAGGAATCCTCCATAAAAGAAGCAATATCTAAGAAGCATGGAAGCGGGGTGGATTGGATCACACACGTGGGGTAAGAAAATGATGCTTTGAAGCTGAATCTAGGCAATTGACTTGGCGAAAGCCAAGACTGGATCTTCTCCTGGACTTTGAGGCCCCTCCCTCGATTCTCCGGAAGTAGGAGCATACTGCGAATATTAAACACCTGCTCTTTCTGCTGCTGATACATAGGAGCATGATTGCTATTGCCATTTGGATCCAATTTGGCGGAGAGAGGTAAGAAAGTCAAACGAACGGTTTCAGAAAGCCACGGCGACTTCCTTCCCATAATCCCCTGCTGCGGTTTCAGCACCTGCGCATGGAGGCGGTATTCAATCGCGCAATCGAGCCTCCGCAAAGAATTGCTCGTTTCTGCTGCAAATGTTGGGGGTAATGGATGGTTCGCATCGCTGCGGAAAGGAACCTTTTCGGGCCATCTCGACCCAGGCGGCGACTGAATATGCGACGGGAAGACGAAATCGAACGGCCATTCGTATGTGCCTGGGGCGATGGTCTCGCCGTCTGGGTGCGATAGAATCCTCTCCCTTTCGAAAAGAACACACTTGCTGCGATAGCTGGCGGTGGGAGCTGCGGCTCCCTTGACCTTTTGCACCTTTGCTTTTGCGCGCCCGGAGAACGTCACCCGGATGTCTCGGACATTCGTCGGGCTAGAGCACTGGAATATCAGACGACCACTGATAGGCTCGTTTCCCGAATAGCACGGTCGCTGGTTATTCAGACATATTGTGAGAGGCATTGATTTCAGGAATGCTGAACTGGGTGTCGCGAGCTTCAGTTGCGACCGGGCGAAAGTGAACGCAGGAGGAAGAATTGGATTTCGGGGATGGAAGGATCATATAAGGTAGACAGAGAGTAGCCATGGCTGGCTCCATTATTCTCCATCATTGTACCAGATAGTACCTACCTTAGGTACCTACGTACGGAGTAGTGGGTATTAATACCCGCCAACCAGGAGACGCCCTCCGACACGAATACGCCGGGATGTCCCCGTCCGGAAAGGGCGTGTGGCGTCGTCCCCATCCGAGATCCACTCCAGCAGATCTACACATCACTAGATTAGGTACCCACTGCTAGGGTACTAGTACCTTCTACATACTGCTGCGGTGGTATCCCCCCGGGACCTGTATCCGACAGCAAGGATATTATCTCTCGGAGCTACCCTCATCGAATGCAGTCCGTATCTATAATTGTCTCACCTGCGGATACAATTCAAACAGTGTATTTTCCGCCGTTATGTCTCCCTAGAGCTTTCCGCACATACCTATCTTATGAATGAGGGTAGGTGTGACCGGGTGTATATACTATAGAGGGCATTTCTGAGTTATAGATTCAAGCATTTGAGCTGGGCGTACATAAGTGCTGCCATAGAATGAAGTGCCTGATATCAGCCTGTAGGATCGCGGTATATTGGCTTCTCGCAGTGGCGTAGATTTTATAGACTAGCGGCTGTGCTTGGTCGCCTCGGCAGTCTTCACTCAAGCTTCTTTGCAGAGAGAGGAGCTCATGGAGTTTGGCCGAAGCCAGGCTGATGTCGGTGCTCGTTCTTTCACTCCCCCGCTTCCCATCACTCCACGGAACTCTCTGCCGCCGCCACCTCCGAGGATCCTCGTCCTCCCCCTCTTCCTTGTCCTCCTCCTCCTCCTCCTCTGCCAATTCTTGGACACCATCCTTCTACATCTATCCCTGCTTTTGGCCTTGTGGCCCCTCCTTACCCTTGACTCTCTACACTGCATGGGACTAGCCGTTCCTACTCCGAAACCAGCATGCCCCGAAAGGCCTTCCTTCAAGACCTCTCGCAAGTCTCCGCGCCTGGCACGTTTACTCACCTCAGCCGGGTCAGGCTCGGTGATGAGGACAGCACCGTCATCTTCACCTACACTTGTCCAATATCCGCTCAAACTATTGACTTCAATGTCGCCATTCTAGGTACAGGAAACACTGGAGGGCTGTCACTGGGTAACTGTGCTGACTGTATTACAAGACGTTTCGGAGTACCCTGATGGCCACAGTTACTTTGCATTCTCAGCAGCAGATAACCTTCCTGGAGTTATTGCCACCATATTAGAAACTGTACAGCTTAAGTTTAGGGGCTGGAATCTGGAGAAATTTCTGGAATGCTTTTGTGACTACCTCGACCAGGCTGCTCGAGGCCAACTCCCAATTCCAGATTTACAGATGGCGGATGACTTTGATGGTAACAGCGATACCGACCAGATGGACTGGGACGAACTTTCCAACGGTCCAGAAATTCGCAACTCTGCAGATACGAAGCGGCTGCGGGTCGACCTTCGCGTCACAAAATTAGCCGGATTCAAGGTCGGCTATCTGGGGGATCCAGCAGGAGCTATCACAGTGACCGTCTCTTGCCGGATTAACAAGTTAGGAATCTCCGAGGATGCCATGCAGATGTGGAATGTTCTTCCTTCCCAGTTCATAGTCTTGCTTCTTCGCTATCCGCAAGGTTATGCGGGGATGGACCGGATCTTCTCACAATCGCACATGGCCCCAGATCTAGTCCACATGCATGTTGGCATCTGTGATGCATACAAGCCCACTGTGGAATCGTTTGCAGATGTCATTCATCACCTGAGTCCAGTTGTATCCAGTTCTAAAGCGGAGTTCAGGTTGAGAGCATCCTTCATTACAGAATCACTGGAGGGTCTTCTTAACGAACGCTTCTTACATATTATACGATACCGACTCAGGCATGACTTCTCGTGGACTGGAGCGGAGCTATTCTATAATGACTCCCAGGGTAAAAGTTTTAATGCCAAGGAAGCTGCGCATTACAAATACCATGTTTCTGAGAAGTGGAACAAGTTCACCCCTGGGTTCATCAAAGCAGACGGTCTCTCGCAACGCACGAGCTCCTTTGAATTGGCTCTCCCTCTGGTCGCCATGCAGTATATGCTTCGCCGCTTTGTGAAGTGTGCCGAGTTCTGCCTCAATTGCCATTGCAAGACAGACGCCAATTTTGAAGCGCTGCAGCCTTATGTCTGTTCCAATCCCTTATGCCTCTATCAGTACATGCAACTTGGTATGGGTCCCAAGCTGGAGTGGGAGATTGTCTCACAGCAATATGTTGTCGACATGCTTGTCAGCTTCACCTATGCAAGAGCTTCGACCAATGAGCTCACAGATCTTCCTATTGGGCTTGGGTTGAAGGTTCCCTGGGTTGTTGGTCTGGGATCTACAACTACGCCCTGTACTGCAGTGTTTGATGCTGAGCGGATGATGCTTTGGACTGAGCAAAACCATAACGTCAAAGAAGGTGAATGGGTTGTCATTAAGGCGGCAAATGACCCTTTCTCTACACAAAACTCCCCATCGCTGCATTGCATTGTGCTCTATACAGGTGATGGCTCATTTCTCCGACTATCAGAGCCAGTGATCTTAGGGTTTGTTCCGAACGGGGAAGCATGGAAGCATGAGTGGAACACTGTCAAATTCGTCCCTTATAGGACCAACTTTGATCAGCTGAGCAATAAGGTAAAGATGGAGGCGATCATGATGCTTCTGGATACCCTTCCTAATGTGCACGCAATGAAGACATTCATCACGTCTGGTGGAAGCCCGGAGCACAATACGCCACTTTCATCATGGACTCAGAGAATATCACCATCGGCGCTGTATGTGCTAAGGTGGATTGTTGCGTCTAATCGATCATGCATTGTACACGATGATAATCCAAAGCACAGGGTGACAGGCATGGGCAATTATATGCAATTCAGGCTGGCGCAAGGCTCACCAGACAAGGAAGAGCGGCTTGTCCAAGCACTCCAGTATGCACAAAGTAAAGACTACCCAACCTTGTTTGCCTGGCACGGAAGTCCACTCAACAACTGGCATAGCATATTGAGAGAGGGGTTGAACTTCGCTAGACAATTACATGGTCGCTCCCGTGGACACGGCGTGTACATGGCCTCAATGTTTGACACGTCGTCGGCTTATACTAGCCAGTATATGACTTATACCGGTTGGAGTCAGAGTACTTTGGGCATCACCGGTGCGATGTCGCTGAATGAAATCGTCAATGCACCCAGCCAATTTGTGTGCAAAAACCCATTTGTTGTCGCTCAGCTTGACTGGATACAGCCGCGTTATCTTTTTATCTTCTGTAAACCCCCTAAGAACCAGTGGAAGCCCGGCACTGAAACCTCAAAGATTTACAAGCAAGATCCGCACCATATCGCTTTAGGCCCGAACGGGTCACATATCAAAATCCCTGTCTCTGCTTTGAGTACCCGTGACGGCAAGAGTCGTGAGGCTGCGCTGATAGCAGCAGAGAAGGAAGCTTCGGCTCATGCGAAAAAGAAACAGAAGTCGTCTGAAAAAGGAATACCCAAAGGGGCAGTCGTTATTACATTAGGCGATGACGCGGATAGCGTGACGACACTTATTGAAGATCGCCAACTGCTTGAGTCAGACACTGAAGAAGAACTGAAGGATTTAGACTCCCACCAGGCACTGAAGAAAAGCTACACCCGAGATGATTTGTCCAAGACAGATTTCCGGCCAGGGACTTTAAAAACCGACACCCTGAAACTACTGGGGCCACCGAGCTACGCCACCACACAAGCAACCAAGTGCCTCCAACGACATCTACGCGAAACAATGAAGGTGCAGGATCGTGAGCCTCTGCATGAGCTCGGCTGGTATGTGGACCCCACTTTGATCAGTACCGTCTATCAGTGGGTTGTCGAACTCCACAGTTTCGATCCCTCCCTTCCCTTGGCGCGAGACCTCAAGCAATTCGGCCTCACAAGCATTGTGCTTGAACTCCGTTTTCCACCCGAGTTCCCTATATCGCCCCCATTTGTCCGCGTTATCCGTCCCCGTTTCCTACCCTTCATGCATCAAGGCGGCGGCCATGTGACAGCCGGAGGAGCAATGTGTATGGAGCTACTCACGAGCTCAGGCTGGCTTCCCACGGCCACCATCGAGAGTGTGCTCATGCAGGTACGATTGGCCATTTGCTCAACCGATCCATGGCCTGCCCGGCTTGCAAAGGGTCGGGACTACGCATTCCAGGACGCTGTTGCCGCCTTCATAAGAGCCTGCCAAGTGCATGGTTGGAAGGTACCCGAAGATTTCTCCCGCATTCAAGCATGAGGGGCTGCATTGCACCACGCATTATTCTACCTTTTATCGCCAGTCTCCTGCAAATCAACTTAATCAACCTATCAAATGAATATTTCGTTTCAACCATCAGGCTTTCCTTCTTGAAAAAAAAAAAAAAAAAAAAAAAAAACCTTGAATAATGCATGCATTTGTATTTTTGGCACCAAAAGGTGCTCATCCACAAAGGGTATCCAGAAAAGATCTCAAGAAATATGCAAGCCAATCTATCCGAGATAGAGATAATCAGAAATTTAGTTACAAATTTGATCTCAAGAAGATATCCTAAAACCAAGACCCTATCTCCGTACCAGATTGAAAAAGATTATATATCATACCACCCCCAAGAACAGTATCCCCCAACCTCAAAAGACACACTACCCAACCCAACCCAAAATATCCCAACCCTCCCATCCTATGCCAGCCCCGTAACAGTAACATTCATATTAATCCTCGCGTTTCTCGCCCTCTCACTCCCCAGCGACACCAGGCCCAGCGCGGCCATCTCCCCGACATCCAAATCCACGTTGACCCCGACGACGCCCTCGGTGCGGTTGAGCGCCCAGATGTCCACGTCCAGGGGCAGTTGGCTCATGACCTCGTTGAGGGCCTTCAGGGCGTTGGTCTGCGACCAGTTGATGTTGAGGATGCTGGAGAGGCTGCGGGCCGCGTGGTGGAGGGGGACTGGGGCGGGGGTGGCGGTTGGGACGAGAAGGAGGGTTGTTGTGAGGGTGAGGAGGGTGGAGGGGAGACGCATGTTTGGTTTTGATGGTGTTGTGGTTGGAGAGTGAAGGGCAGGACTGGGTTTGGGGACTGGTGTTAGCTGAGGGTTGTGGGCGTGGTTATGGTTGTGGGAGGGGACATACCGTGATTGAGAGGGTGGGTGGAAGGAGTGATCTAGATAAAAACTAAGGAGTGACTGGTAAATGTACGTAGTACCTGCTAATGGTAAAGAGTGACTGATGGGTAAGGCAAGGTAGGTGCTGTGAAAAGAGTGACTATCGCATTGTTTGGGGGGTGGAAAGAGTGACGACGGTGGGTATACAATGGGTTCGTAGGGAGGTGGGAATGGAGCGAAAGAAAAGAGCAGAAGGGAATTCGAGCTCGAGCTGGGCTGCGATGAAGATCAGGAGATGAAAACACGACTAGACCTCGAAGGAGATTCGATTCAATCGATCTTAGATCTAGTGTGGCTCCACTGGATCTCCGCATGCTCGGGTGTTGGAGTCATTATTGGAGGGTGGGAGGGATGAAGGTCCACTGTGGGTGGGGGGGATTTGGGGACTTTTGTGCATGAGCCAGAATGGTGATAGAGTAGCATCCATCGGGGAGAGGGTATTGGGTAGCTTGTGGGTTGCAAAGAGGGTGGGAATATACCTAGTGAGGGGGAATGTCGTACGGTAACTGCTGTACTGAAAACAGTTGACTTCGAACTCGGTCACCATGCTTTTTTCGCTGTATGTCTGGAGTTGAAGACGACCATCCCGCTCGCTTGTAGCTCCCAGTGGATCAGCAAAATTGCGAGCAAATCCGACCGCGCAGCCAGTCCCATCCCGCCAGGTACCGCAAGCCGAGAAACTCTGTTCATCCCCTGACAACCACATCTGCAGACTTTAATATGAGCTTCTTGCTCTCTTTTGTTTAGAAATAACCAATGTTAACTAGCTGCAATATCATTCTTCCTCGCAGTATGTGACTCCTGCGGCGGTGGAAATACGGCTTCCAGTCCTATGCTGTCTGGGCGTGGATGCCCAGTTATGTCTGCGAGGCATAGGAAAGTGGAGGGAGCAGTGCTAAGGTCATTTCTCTCAGAGAAGTACAGTAATAATACTGATTGATCACTTTGCAGAGGTCATCTGCACGGCTATCGGCATGGACAGTTCCGATGAATATGGGTGACGGCCTGGCACGACCAACTGGAAACTTGGTTAAGAGACGCCATGTGGCCCAATCTCGGTGAAAACTGAGGCATATTCTGGAGCCAGAGGTGATGGGGCCTGCCGTTTTGGGAATCGCGTGGCGTCGCCTTCACTGGCAGTTGTAGACGTCGTCCTCACTGTTGGTCGTCCTCCTCCGCCCCCTCACGTCTCACTTCTTGCATTCTTTTCCTTCTCATCGTTCATGGGTTGATGCACCTCTCATCGGGCTCGTGCGTCGCGTCGTTCGGTCAAACTGGGAATGAACAGCAGTATCTGTATCAACTAGATCTAACTCCACTCTTGGATGCTTGGATATCACCCCGCTGGTCTGCCCGACAGGTTTCACTACGCTGAGAGGTGAGCTTGCTCTGGAGCTTCTTTTCTGCTACCAAGATAATGAAGAACGGATCTTAGAAAAACGGTTGCTCCGCCAACTTTTCTCGTACCAACGCCTTCTTACATCCTCTTAACAAAAGACCACTTTTCACCAATGGCCACCGCACAGGAGCCCCCAGACGATAATAATATGTCGACTTTCGCCGAACAGGAGCCCTCGGATGCCCAGCTGTTCTATGAAGCGGCGCGCGATCGAGACCCAGCACGCATGCTGTCTCTTACGCAGTCGGGGAGAGATATCAACACATTTGATGGAGGCTGGAGCGCATTGTACAAAGCTGTCGCTGAACACTCTTCAGATCTGGAAACCATCAAGCTTCTGCTTTGCTTTAAAGCAAATCCGGGACTTTCTGGATATTCCAAACCAGGTTGTCCGAGGAAGATGCCTCTGCATCTTGCCGCTATGGGGGGTAACGTCGAACTGGTCAAGTTGCTTTTGGATGCTGGAGCTCACCCGGCACCTCGAACCCTGAGATATTGGCGTACTCCACTTGAGGAAGCCCTCCAGAATGGCCATTTCCCGGTTTTCAGCCATATCATTGAGACATTCCTCTTAAAGCCATTCGAGCAGAGACCGACTGAAGGAGTGGCAGATGCGGTTATTCTGGCGGCCAGTCGATGGTCCGTTGAGCCCTTGATCTTGCTTCTCAATTACGGTAAAGAAGTCAAATCGAAAATCGTCACTCAAGATCTACTCAGAAGAGCCTTCTGTGCTGCCATTGAGCCGGGATCCTGTGGTTGTGATGTTGAATCGGTCGACAAGCGGTTCGCAGATACCGGTGTTGACGCACTGCTAAAGATCCTAAATATTCTTCTCGAAGCCGGTGCCAACTTCTGTGACGAGGAACTTCAACGAATACTTTATTCGACTTGTTGTGACAAGCGATATGCAAAAGTGGTGCAGTTACTTCTCACCTTCAAGCCCCGCATCTCTTACTATCACTTGTTTGGTGCAATTGACAGTCAAAGCTTGCTTCTGGTTCAGGATCTGATCATGAGTTATTCGGACCTCAATGATGGACGCCTTGTAGTCATCTGTAACACCGAGCCTGACGTGGTCCAATATGCTGCCATGTGTGGCAGTCTTGCCATTTTCAGATACCTGTACGTCACTTCTGAGGTGGACCAGGCTACGTGGGGAGTCAAGATTAGACCTACGCCCATCATTCATTTCGCCGTCTGGGGTTTACAACAAGCCACTATCCAGTATATCTTGTATACGGAAAGTCAGGGCACCCTTATCAACAAAAAGGATGAATATGGCCAGACCCCGCTCATGTACGCTTTCGATGGAACGGTGAAAAGTAGCGCAGCTTCACGACTCTCGGTCATCCAGTATCTGATTGAGCAAGGCAGCAGCGTGACTGCTCGATCGAATGACGGTCTAACAGTTCTTCATTATGCAGTCCGATTGGGCTCCGTCGCCGCCGTACGGCTTCTTCTCAAGGTCGGAGCCAACCCGAACGCAAAAGCAATTGCTGGCAGCGATATGCATGAGGAAAACAATCAGCTGTGTATGCATCTCCCAGGTACTTCGCGTTGCAGGACCCCATTGCATTACGCTGTTGATCAACAATCGAAGGTCTCCGTGGATACGATCTGGGCCTTGCTCGAGTCTGGAGCCGATATCAACGCGTGTGATGCGGATGGAGTCACGCCGTTGAATTTGTTGCTTGCAGAAGGCTGGGATACCGACGAGGCTCGGGAAGTTCGCATCGATGCTGCCATGTTGCTGGTCCAGCAGGGAGCTGATGTTGATATCAAGAGCAAGGATGGTAAGACGGCGCGTAAGTGGGCTTCGGAACGAGATGTTTCATTGGAGGCCATGGTTTAAATGGATGGCTACTGTCTTGGCTGGACTCGCTTGTGCTTTGTTGGGCTTCCGTAAATTGCCGATTTGTTGCGGACAGGATTTGCCATGTTGTGACAGTTTCGCCTTTTTGATGATGCTTACTACCATATTCGGGCCTTTTTTGTGATTTTTGTTGAGCATCAAGCAAGAATATCCTTGTGCTAAGCTTTTACGATAACGCTTCAAATGAATTTCAGACGCCTCCCTAATTTTTTTGAAGACATATTCAACCAACTGAGGTGGGCCAGTGGATAAAACAATGTCGACAAACCACTTGGTCATGAGTCGTCCATTTCAGGACACCCGTCCCTAAGTGGGCGGGAAGCAGCTTCCTCTTCACGGATGGGATTCCGCGACCTGCCTGGATAGTATCAGACTTGGTCTACGCGGTCCTATAAGCTCCCTCGGTGGGAGCCCCCGAAGAGTTGGCATCCGGCAGACGCCGTATCCAATCCGTAGACTTTGAACGGGCTTCCAAGCCCATCACACCGCATCACATCAGCAATATCTATCACCCAATCCAACCCGCCCCCTCACTCACTCACTCACCCCTTCATCTTCGTCGAAATCAGGAGCCGGGATCGTGACCTGCGTACTGGGGCCCGCCTCCGCCTGAGGCTGCGTGTTAGATGTCCGCCGCCTCCTCCGCTGCGCGGCCGGATCCTCAGCCCTGGTAATCGCGCGTTCACCAACAAACTTATCCCCAGACCACGGCTTGCTACACGCAGGACAGGTCTCTGCCTTCTGCATTCGAAAGAACCGTCGAATGCAATGATCATGCAACCGGCCCAAACAATCCCGATCCTCACACCGTTGGCCCTAGACACGACACAATCCGTCAGTCAAATCAATCATCTCCAACCCCAACCCCAGCCTGAAACCTGCAGAAAAGCACGACTCACCACAGTAATAATCTCCTTACACGCAGCACAGAACTTAATCTTGCGAATCCCCTCCACCTCCTCGTTATACGTCGCGACCAACCACCCCCGCAACTCCATCAACCCCCGCGGACTGACCCGATAATACCCCTTGCGACTCTTCTCCAACCACCCCTGCTCAACCAACTGCTTCAGCATCGTCTCCGCCTGCGTCATCGTCAACGACTGCGCCGCCCCTCCCCCCCCACTCCCACCCCCGGGCGTACCCGGCTGTGTGCCCTGCAACTGCGACTCCCGTCGACTCGCATCCGACGACGACGCTTTGGCGAGCTGCAACGCCTGCATACTACTGATAACCATCGCCTCACACCGCCGCGTATTATACGTCTCGAACATCGCGTCCAGGACACGCTTCACGAAGGCGATTTCGTCCGCCGAGAACGTCGTCGCGAGCTGCGTCATCGCGTCGCTGGTCGTGTTCACTAGGGCGAAGATCCGGTCGGGGATTTCGGTGCTGTTGGCGGCGGCGTCTTGTTGCGATGACGATGGCACTTCGAGCTCGGTTTGGGGCTGGATGCTGCGGATTTCGTAGTCGAAGGGGGAGATGGCGGTGTTGGTGGCGCTGATGTAGTTGTGTAGGTCTTCTTCTGTGATGGTTTCGGCGGTGATGGTTTCGGAGTCTGGGTTTTTTGGAAGGGGGGGGAGTGTTAGTTTGGGCTTGGTGAGGAGCTTGGGGTTGAGGGGGAGGGGGTCTTGTTGGTGAGGGGGGACACCTTTTACGGAGAGAATGGCTGCCAGGACGGGCTTTGCTTCTGTTATGGTCATTGTGGTCCGCGCCATGAAGGCTTGTAGGAATGCGCGGTTGCTGTCGTCGTATTCATCGTCGTCGCCGCGGGGCATTTCGGCGGGTTGGTTCGTTGGGTGTGGAACGGGTGGGTTGGGTGATGCTGTGGAGTGGGGATTAGGTGGGAGGCATAGGAATGCGAGGAAGTTGGTTCGGGTTGTTTATTGGGGGTGGTTGGAGGTTTTGTTTCTTTATGCGGGGAAAAGAAGTGCTGGACAAAGAAATGCGACGGACGACGCGATGGACGCGCCGGGCCCCGCGTTGGCCATTGGTTCTGGAGCGCCAAGACTGGAGGTTCTTTGTCGGTGGATGATTGACTACGAAGTAGATACAGGGGCTGGTTCTACGGAATCATTACTGATACAAGGAAATAAAGAAAAGCTGTAGCTCAACGACGATCATGAGTCTCATTTTCCGTTCCGACGAAAAGAACCAATTCGCGGCTATCGCAAATGCAACCAGTTGATATCATGGCAGAAGAAAACGCACTAAAGTAGGAATACAGTTTGACAGATGTCATTCTCCCCAAAACGCCGCATATAAAAAACAACAACACAACAACAATACCAAGACCCAAGCAACCCCAGTTAGTACCTCTTCCGGGTCGGCTCGGGACTGGGACTGCGGCTAACACTTCTCGCATCGCGACCACGCTCCTTCAACCACTTCTTCGTGCTGAGTCGGAGGTCCCGATCCAGCTCAGGCCCGGGGTTCTTGCGATGAATGAAATTGCAGAATCCCCCACGCACACAGCCCTCGCCGCTATTTAACCGACAACACGCTTCTCGGAAATCCGTCACCGGCGATAGCTCGCAGTATATGGGTCGTGCCGCGTACCACCGGGAATTCAGCGCGTCGCAGGCGGTTTGGGCGTCTTCTTCGTATTTGAAACGGGCGTAGACATTTCCAATGAGATCTGTAGCAGTGACATGTTAGGTTCCAGTCCAATATCATTCATAGCTTAGCTTTTCCAAAGGGATGGGGGGAGGAGGGGGACCACGCACGATCATTGTTGTTGTCGCAGACCACTAGCTCTTCCAGCTCGCCGTACTGGCACATCTCACACCACACGTCCTCGTAAAACGCATCGAAGTGGTTCTGTAGCTGACTCTGGTTCATCTTGCTCTTCGGGTCGTAGGCCGGGTTCTGGTACATGTTGGGCATCAGGACGGTTTGCGAGTACGACGGCTTGACGTGCTTTCGGGAGCAGCGGTCGCCGTGACGGCACGCGCCGATCTTGTAGTAGAACGAGCAGTTGACCTTGTCCTGCTCGGTACCGAAAATGGAGGCGAGGTAGTTGGCCATGGTGGTTGGTGCTGCGCGGAGCTCGGTGGTGGGAAACGGCGGGGCGTGGGGATGGAAGAGGTGAGGCTGTATCGACAGACGGGTGCGGAGAGGTGTATGGGAGGGTGGAGGGATGGAGACTGAGAAGGCGCTGGGCAGATGGTCCGATCGTCGAGGTCTCCCCAGCTCTTGATTGAAGATTCTGGAGAGCTCGATCTCCGGCGGCGGCGATGACTAAGCCCGGAGAAGCTTCTGGTGCCTCAGGCTGCCACGGTTCACAGCTCCCCTTAGTCATCTATGTTGGCCACTTTTGGCGATAGTTACAGAGGAATTGATTGTAAAATTAGCTGCTAAAGGCTTTGGTCATGGATTCTACATGAGGTCTCTAATACATTAAGATTCAGGGTCGATTACACCCTTGCTCCGCATGTCCGCGAATCTATACGCCCAGTCCACTGACATCCGCGGCGGGCTGAACACCGCTCACCATATCGGCAACGACCTTGCCGGTGCCCAGCGAAAGGGAAATCCCCCAGGGACCATGACCCGAGGCGACAAACACGCCTCCCTTTTTCTCGCCTACTCCGATCTTTACGCCATCTCCCAGCAAGCTGTCTTCGACTCGAGTGACGAAAGGTGTGCCACGCTCCGAAGCAGGGCGGAAACATAATCCTTCGCGGGTTATCTCCAGGTCGTCGACATTCAGGGCGTCATCACTTGACTCCACGCTCCCCTCGGGGAGCTTTCCGAGCAGACGGACTGTCGCTGCCTTTAGTTTGTCCATCTGCGTCTGGTCCATTGATGCATGAAAATCGTCTGGTCGTTCCGGGAGCGGGATTTCGGTAGTGTTCAAGCCCGCAATGTAGATTTCACTTCCTTGTCGCGAGAATAGTTCTGGGCTGAAGCCACAGGATGGGGGGTATGTTGTGAATAGAGCGTGACTCATGCCACCGTATGTTTTCTGCTCATGTTCCAATGTGTGTCTCGGGGAACGAACTACGAGAGAGTATCCGGCGAGTGAGTAGATAGGAAGGGAGACTTCCGATGCTGGGAATAGATCTCGGAGGACTTGTGGTGTCCAGGGCCCAGCACAGAGAATTAAATTTGTACAGGGGATTGTGGATTCAGCCTGCGTATTATAATCCACGACCTTGACACCAGTGATCGTACCACTCTCGTCCTTGACAAGAGATGAAGCCTTGGCTGGGTAGTGTAGCTTGACACCGCGGGAGGTGCAGGTATCCATGAGGAATTTGCATAATCTCGAGGGATCACTAACAGCAGTTTAATACCTTGACTAGGGAGAAGGAATCCACGCATCGCTTACACTTGAGCAGTTGTGTCTTTGTCGCTGATCTGTTCCACTATTCCTCCTTGCTGCTGTGTCATCCAATCTGGTACCTCAGCAGCCTTGGTCCCGGTTGTTGCTGCAGCAGTCTCTGCTCGACTGGTGCCTGCACGAAGCCAATCGTCTCCACGTGCGCCGCCCTTGTTGCTCGCCGAGCCTAAGCTCAGAGCTGTGCCTTTCATATAGCCCCATTTCTCCGCTCCTCCGTTCTCAGCAGCCAGGGACTCATGCAGGTTGAACGAGAGCTCTCCCAACGGAGCAAGCGAAGGCGCAAACCAATCTTTGGCCAGAAAGCCAGCAGCGTAACCTGACGCACCGCAGAACAGTTTGGATGAGGATTCGATAACGTGGATCTCCTCTTTCGGCTGGTTTTCCGAGAGATAATAGGCGATCGAGGATCCGATGATACCTCCTCCGAGAATAACGGTAGACATTCTGACGACGATGGAGATGTATGCTCAACGCGATCGAATAGAGATGAAACCTTGAGAGTGTTGCTGTTGACTTCCCTCGAGGAGCTCGACCCCTCTTATACCGATATGGGTGGGTATGTCCAGCTCCAGATAAACCTGGCGGGGTAAATCCGGGACTGGCCATCCGATAACCGGAAGGTGGAGCGCGCCCTTCGAGTGATTCTTTACGGGGTACTCCATCCTCTCCATGGTCTCGCCTGCATCTTCTTATCAAGCATCAGCCGATCTGTGGCCTGACCGGGCCGGTGCAGCATCCAGTCTTCACAGGAACTGGGGTGTGTGATTGCTAAGACGTTTTGTTCAGCCATTGACAGCTCGAGGATGGAAGGCCTGGTCCCTGGATCCATCGACGTCGCAGGATCGTGGCCCCTATCTTCCTATGACCCGGCTCATCCCAGCATGCCCGGGCCGATAGGTGCCCGGTCGAATGATTTGCGGCTGTTGGTAAGCAAATAATGGCAGAGTATGGTAGGTAACGAGTAACGACAGTTGTGAATGGGACGGGTTGCTTTCCCGGCTCACCCGGTTGGACCTCAAAAAGGGTTTAACGCCCGCAGGTTAACCTAAAGTCGACAGGAAGGGGCGAGAGATCAAATCTCCGCGGGATTATGCTTTCAAAGAGAGTAGTTGCTGTCTACTACTAATACTACTTACGGACTACTATGCGGGCAGATTGGATTCATAAGTGCTGTTATCATACAGGTCAATTCGACATACGATTTCATGCGGACGCCGGAAAATAAGATAAATTCCACGGATATGCAGCTCATGCACCCTCATGCTGACTGTAAGGGCTTCTTCTACTCAGAAATAAAGCTTTGTCGTACTAGTAGCATTTCAAAATGGACTGCATGTATAGATTTGCTTTGTTCTGTCTGCCTGAAGTGGCCTGGCTCAAACGGCATCAAGGTCGGGGATCGGGAGGCGTCCAGCTCCGTAGTATATACCGATGACGATCATTGATAAGGACTTCCCTGCAATGGAACTCTTTAGCAATCAGTCGACATACTCTTAATCACAAACAATGCGATAAAAGAGAAATCATTCCCACTTATGAAGTATGACCCGTTATCAACCACCCGGGAGGCATACAACGGTGCATAAATATTGTGGGACCAATGAGCAGCCAGAACCCCTCGTTCCCCTCATTACATCACCGCCCAATCCGCAACTTTTCACAATTCCCCCTCCTACAGCATCTGGCCACGATCGTCTGCAAATCGAACCAATTCGGCGTTACATCTCTACACCACCAAAATGTCAAGCAAGACCATCATCGTCACCGGTGCCTCCAGAGGTAATCCAGCCCACCAAACCTCCCCTCCCTCTCCAACACAATCGCAACCTCAATGCGCAGCTACTGACCTCAACCTCACCCAGGTATCGGTCTCGCCATCGCAAAATACCTCCTGACGGCGCCCCAAGCCCACAATGTCGTCGTGATCGCCCGCAGCCGCGAACCCCTCCAACAGCTCAAGGAGCAATACTCCAAGCAAGTCGAAGTGCTGAACGGCGACCTGTCCGACTTCTCGCTCGCGCAGCGGGCCGTCGACCTGGCCCTGAAGACCTTCGGACGCCTGGACGGCATGGTCCTCAACCACGGCATTCTGGGACAGGTTGGTAAGGTCATTGACGCGGATACGGACCAATGGAAGCAAGGGTTCGATGTCAACTTCATCAGTCTGGTTGCGTTTGTCAGTTTCCAAAGGCCCGAGAGACCCCAAAACTTCAATTGTGGAAAGCTGACGCCGGGGATAGATCAAAGCCGGCATTCCCGCGCTTCGCGAATCCAAGGGGAGAATCGTCTTTACGTCGTCCGGTGCGGCGGTCACCGCGTACAGGGGCTGGGCCCTTTACGGTGCGACCAAGGCGGCCATGAATCACCTGGCTTTGAGCCTGGGAGACGAGGAGCCCGAGATTACTTCCGTCTCGATTCGGCCCGGCATGGTCGATACCGAGATGCAGCGGGAGTTGCGCGAGGTCCATGTGAACACTCTGGAGCCGCAGATGCACGCCAAGTTTACTACGGTCCATAAGGAGGGAAAGCTGCTCAAGCCCGAACAGCCCGGCCATGTTATGGCGAAGCTGGTTTTGGATGCTCCTAGCAAGTTGAGTGGGAAGTTTTTGACGTGAGTCTGAATTTTCTGTTTCTCATTTGTGACTATGCTAATGATACTAGGTGGAATGACCAGGCGCTGGAGGCTTTCCAGGCGTAGATTACAGCTAGATGGTTCTGAGATAGACAGTCAGTATATACCGTCGGCAAGATTGTTCAAACAATTGTACAGAATAGAGTACATCATCAGTCGAAAGATGAAAAGCATTTACATTTTAGCACCATCAGACCGAAGCCTTCAGTTTTAGCATGGAATGTAAGGTGATCCTCATATGAATTCAAGAAAGAAAAAAAATTTGTAAAATTGTAGTTGCATACCATCTAAATGTAAAAATTCGACTGTCGTGCCCCACATTGTTGGAATTTTTTTCTTTCAAAATTGCCATCCCAGTATACCGATTGCAGCTAAATTCTTCAAAACAGTCAGCAATGATTCAAACAAGCGCTGAATAGCATTGTAAATGTGTGAATGGAGTTCAGTAGTCCGTTTGGCTTGGACAGTGTACGTCACCATAGAATGGTCTGATAGGGGCGACAACGATGTTCATCATGATAATTGGGAGAAAGCAAAGAAATAAAGGATAGGCATACCATATGTTAGTTTCCCTGAGGGAGTTGGTGTTTGAGCAATTGGGAGATTGGAGACATTTTCCTTTCTCTGTTGTGCGAATGGATTGCATGAATGAAAAATAAAAAAGGAAGACGCTGCGAGCCGAGAATATAAAGCACTGAAGGCGGTAATATTCTGCCGCGCGGCGGTTCTTCCGTTCCGTCGAGTCCGCGCCGGGATTTAATCGCAGCTATTTATACCATCTAGTCCCCGCGCACTGGGACGAGCCATACTTTCTACCGCGAACGCCTTCCAAGTGTGCGGACGCGCGTCTTGACCACTCTACAATCGTCACTCACCATGTCAGACCGTGAATTCAGCTGTAAGGCCTCTTAATCTACCTCTTGGCGCGATGCGATTATGCTGACTCGCGCTTTCTGCAGCGAACGACGACCTGTCGCTTCCCAAAGGTGCGTACGATATCGCTTCTATCCTGTCGCATCGCCATCCAGACGCGCCGTACGGGTGGATTTGTTGATTTCTGCCTCCGCCGCCTCCCCAAATGCAAGTGCCCCCAACACAAACTGACTGACCCACAGCGACGGTCCAAAAGATCATCACCGAAATCCTCCCTCCTTCATCCGGCCAGACCTTCTCCAAAGACGCTCGCGACTTGCTCATGGAATGCTGCGTCGAATTTATCACCCTGATCTCCTCCGAAGCCAACGATATCAGCGAGAAGGAGGCCAAGAAAACAATCGCCTGCGAACATGTGGAGCGCGCTCTGCGTGATCTCGGTTTCAGCGATTACATTCCCCACGTTCTTGCGGTCGCGGAGGAGCACAAAGAGCAGCTGAAAGTACGTGACGTGGATATATGCATGCGACGCGCCCAGCTAACCTGGCCTGCCACAGTCGCGAGAAAAGAAGCAGAGCAAGATGGAGCAGAGCGGGCTGTCGGAAGAGGAACTTCTACGGCAGCAGCAGGAACTGTTCCGGTCGGCGACTGAGAAGTACCATGCGGCTCCGGAATGAACGATCCGGGCTTATTCATACGAAAAAAAGTAATGCGGTTGGTCTTATGCTGGTCATAGAGGATCTGGGTTTGGAGTTCGACGTTTCCAGGACGGAGATTCGGAGTTTGGGCGGGTCTGACATTGAGATGTTTATCGGGAAAGAGGCCTCTACTTTTAATTCCCTTTCTTCACTTTATCCGTTAGTCTGACTGGTCTCTGCTGGTTTGCATTGATGTCATTATACGATTTCCCCGGATCTGAGGAGATACCATCCTCATCATTTTGTGCTTAAAGCAGCTTGTTTATGCGATATGAACCGAAGTTCAAGCGATAATAATATCCTTGGCTGTGCGATTTAGCCACGAGTTTGAAGTTAGTTGTACAGTGCTGAGATAGAGCGCTTCCCGAAAAGTGGACCGAATTCGCCCGTCCCCTTTGCGCGGTCCGCGCATCTGGTCGTAATATGCTCAATGTTTACATTCTTTCTATATACTAGATAGACTATACTCCGTACCATCCAGATGCCCATGACCTCAGGGGAATAACAGTAGTACGTAGCTGCGGACTACGGAGTCCATACTTATTACTTTAGTACTTCTCTCCGTCTCCAGACCACGAAGCACGGACCGTGACCGGACGCTTAACCCGATCGGGCCGCCCGCCCAACCTCCCAGCGCGCAAAGATCGCTGCTGCAAACACCGCGGAGCGATAGGTTGCTACTGCGACAGCTCCAGGTCTCGTCACGTCGGATTTCCCAGTATGCCGCCCTTCAAAGATGAGCACATTTTGGTACGTGCAGACACCTTCGATGGACTTGTCGACACCTCCTGTCTGTGGAGCGGCCTCCGACTGACCCCTCTTTCCAGATAATTGCGCCAGGCTCGCAAGTCACCCTGGCGCAACTGGGCCTCCCTGAGTCCTTCACTCCTGCCCGCTATCGCTTCGCCACGCGGATGTTCCCTGCCGAGAAGACCGGCGAATATGAACCGTACAAGATCCGTGAGCGCCGACAGGAAGTCAAGGTCAGCAACGGCACCGACGCGCCCAAGGAGGATGACATGGACATGAAGGATGCGGCAGCACAGGAGACCGTGAAACCGACAACCGAGAAGCTTGAAGGCTCGGAACAAGCTGAAGACACGCAAAACCCCGACGGTCAGGAGCCCAACGGGGAAGCCAAGCAGCACACCACAACGGAGATTTTCTACGAGGAGGATGTGGCGTCCGACGAGGGGGCTGTCTATCCGATCGAGAATGGTCGCGTCGTCGACTGGCCATGCTTCTTCGCTCTTCTTACCCACCTTCACAACACCCTGAGCCCTCCTTTCCACACCCCGATCATGCTCATCTCCGAGCCGGTCTGGTCCGCGCGGGATCGGGAAACGATCACACAGTTTGTCTTTGAGAAGTTCAAGACGCCTGCATTCTGCCTGATGGATTCTGCCCTCGCCGTTTGCTATGGCTTTGGTACCTCGACGGCTACGGTGGTGGACGTTGGCAAGGACAAGGTTGACGTCACGGCGGTCACCGACTTCCTTGTGAACGAGCACGGGAGAGGCCTCGCGCTGGAAAGCTGCGGTGGAGACTACATGACGGATAGACTGGTGGAGCTCCTGGGCTCAAAGGGGTTCTCGAGAGAGATGTGCGAACAGTTGAAACGGAGCAACATCACCGAGCTTCTACCCCCCGGGACACCTCTACCGGGCGCTGCCGCAACGGCACGACAGGGCGTCAACCCGGCAACGTCGGCATCCACTGGCTCCAAGGATGGAAGTGCACCAGACGAGCGTGCGCCCCGTGGTCCTGGGGATGGTACGCAGACAGGTAACGGTGAAGGGGATGAGGACGAGGGTGTTTTGGACGTCGCAGCCATTGTCAGCGGCAACACGAGTGAGTTCCTCGCCAACCGGGAACGGGAGAAGGCGGAGAAGGCTTCGAGCAAAAAGGGCGGAGTAGACCAAGCCGGAAAGCCAATCCGCCTGCCCAACTCCAAGAAAGAGAAGGCCTCGTTTCAGTTTGAGGAGTACGTCAGAGTAGAGCCGGAGAATGATGCGTCTAATGGCCCGGGGCGATCGGGGCGGTACATGCGTCAGACGCGGGAGATCGAAGTCGGTGTCGAACGCTTCCTGGCTGCCACTCCGAAGCAGAATTCCGCGCAGCGGTTAACCAGCGGTCTTCTCGAGGATATCGCTACCCAAATCCACCATACTATCCTCGCCGTGCCTGACGCGACGAAGCGAAGCGAACTGTGGGATTCGCTCATTATCGTGGGCAATGGCAGTAAAATCAAGGGTATGCGGTCGTTTTCTATCAACGGCGACTCTTCCACTAATGGTCTATAGGATTCACCCAAACCCTGCTCGCCACCATCACACAGAAATTCATCCTCTCCCCCTCCGCTACCATGTTCACCTCCGAAATCCCCTCCAACTTCTCCACTCCTCTTCCCACTGGAGGCACTAACACTCCGGCGCCTTCTGGCCAGGCTGGCCCGATGAATCACCCTGCGGGTCACGGTGTGAATCCTCTACTTGTCGCTGCCACCCACGCCAACAACCCCTTGCCAGGCACACCCTCGATGGACCCCGCCATGTCTCTCCACCGCTCCACGGGCCATTCGCAAACCCCCACCTCCGTCAAGACTCTCCGACCCCCGGAATACTTCTCCGAGTGGAAGGAGCAAAGCAATACCAACGCACCGGGGGCTGCAGGCGCGGGCGGCCCGGGGGCACCGAGCACGGGCCATGGCATGGAAGAGGCCGTGTTCCTCGGAGCCCAGGTTGCGTCGAAGGTGGTGTTCGTTCTTGACCAGGGTCTCAGCAAGGGCTTCATGAGCCGGGTTGAGTATAACGAGAACGGGCCCTCGGCAATTCATGAATATGCCATGTAGACGCCTCTAATGATTGGCTCGATGTTTGGACTTGATGCGCGTGTTTGTTGACCCCGAAGAGCGGATTTTTGATTTATGGACGTGGCTCTCATCCTGTTTGGAATGTTTCTGACGCTACAAAATTTACTCGGTTAATTTCTTTTCACTTCTTTCCGGATTTGTACTCTACATGGCGTCAGATGAGAAAAGCAAGTCTACTCCGGATGCTAGGATGGTGAATCCGGCCGAATTAAGTGACAGAGTCTTGTCCCATTGAACTGCTCGTAGATGTGCTCAGACCCCTCCGTCCACATGAGAACGCTAAGGGGCGTTGAATCCTGTCCTCGGAAATACGAACCAGGCCATGCAGTGCTTCAGATGCCTGGCGAGATCGTCCATTGGACCCTTACAGGGATCGAGATGTCTCAACCCAGGACAGAGTGCCTTTTTGGACGCCACATCCCGCCAGTTAATTACCCATGGAGGCAGACGGCCATGCATGTCAAATCAAGGAATAAGCTACCCTCGTCCCGACAAACAATACGCCCTTGGACATCAGCCACGGGCCATCGTCATCGGCTTGGCACCAGCCAGACAAGGTTCCTGGCAGTGGCCGAACCATGGACTCAGCCAGCTTCGGCCGATACCTTGTTGTTTTCATCCTCAAACCTACTCCACGGGGCCTTGCTTCAGGCACATCACAGCCTGCTAGCCCCTGCCATGTTTATTCCCCCGACATGCATAGCATCGAGCATAAATACGACCCGTGCACGATGATATCCACACCCCAGCCATCATCTCGACCCACCATCCTCCATTTCCATATCTCATAACCATCACCATAACCACCACAACCAGGACCACCGAAATGGGCGACCAGCCAGCCTCCCCGCCAGCGAGCTTCCAACTGGCAGACGGCCACGGCTACGCCCTATCCAACAACCACCGAGCCTCGTCTCGACTCAACCTACAACACTACCTCTGGCGCGAAAGCTTCCGCTTCAACATCCACCCGTCCATCCCCCTGCCCTCCACCCACCCGGCAACCATCGCCGACATCGCCACCGGCACGGCCCTGTGGCTCCTCGACGTATCCCAAACCCACCCCACCAGCCACCTGCACGGCCTAGACATCGACCTCACCCAAGCCCCGCACCCCCAGTGGCTGCCATCCAACATCACCCTCCAGCACTGGGACCTCTTCACCCCCGTCCCGCCCCCGCTCCACCAGAAATACGACCTCATCCACATCCGGCTCCTCGTCCTGGTCCTCTCGGGCCTCGACCCCATCCCCGTCCTGCGCCGCCTCTTCTCCCTCCTCAACCCCGGCGGGTATATCCAATGGGACGAGCTCGACTGCATCAACATGTGCGTGAAGAAAGTCGACGACTCCATCGCGACCCCCGCGCTGGACGAACTCCGCTGCGTGTACTACGCCAACGGACGCCATGATTGGGCGTTGGAGCTGCCTGAGTTGCTGCAGCGGGTCGGGTTCGAGGATATGCGCATGGAGAAGTACGGCGAGGGCCCGGAGCTGATGCACGCGTTTGGGCATCAGCATTTGTTGACGGTGGAGGAGTTTACGGAGAAGTTGCCCAAGCAGGGGATGGGGGTTGCGGCGGAGAGGTTGAGACGGGTGATTGACATGGCGCAGGAGGAGATGGTGGGCGGGGCGGCGTTGTCGGTGCCGAGGGTGGTGGTTGTGGGGAGACGGCCTGTACTTTGATTTCTTATATCTTTATTCATACTATCTCGTTTATATTATCGTCAGGGTAGCTTCCAGTATATAACACTGAATATATTCACCCCCTTCAATCCCATTCCTCCCTCCCCTTCTCTTCTTTTCTTTCTCTTATATTATACGAAAGATAAGCAAGCGTTCTACCCCAAAAACACATCAACCTCGACCTCCAAATTCTGCCCCTCAAACGGCAACGCCTCAATCCCCACCATCGTCGACGTCGGCTGATGCCCGGGACACCACTTCTTCACGTTCTCCACCATCAGCTCGATGATGTGCTCCCGCGTCGGCGCCAGATTGACGTGGTACGTGCGCAGTTTGACCACCTTGTCCCACCCGGTTTGCACTTTCTCGCGCAGCTCGGGCCGCACTTGTTCCAGGGTGTACAGGATTACTTCGTTGATGTTGGTGAAGGCTTGCGCGACTTCTTCTTCGATGGTCGGCGGGATGGAGGTTGAGGTGGGGGACATTCCGACTGGGAGGTTGGGAGGGGAGGGGAGGGCTCACTCTGTCCGGCAATCTCCATTCTGTCGCCGGCGATGCACGCCTCGGCGAAGCCGTAGGCATCTTGGAAGTGTTGGCCACGACCGGGGCGGGAGTAGCTGGGGAGGGAGGGCATGGTGGTGACGAGGCTGTAGTAGTAAGTAAGTATGGAAGTAGTGATCAATTGGGGAGGGAAAGTCAGATAGGTGATTATGTATGCTCGGACGATGAGGCGGGGGTTGCTACCTAGTCAATTGCGTTCTTTGTTCTGGGTCAGCGCTAGTCAGGGGGCAGTTACAGCCTTGTAGGTTGTTGGGGTATCGAGGTAGCATTCATTAGTGGTGACAGGGGTTGGTTATCTGGTGGGAATAGCCTTGTTAATCCCTGCAGGTGGAACTATGTAGAGTAACTTCGCCCACGTCAGTGCTTCTATCTTATGATGGATGTTTTCGTGGCCTAGAGTAGTTCTGGTTCAAAATTCCAGTATGTGGATATAATGCTGTCTCTACAACCACTTTTATTATTCTAGTCTCCGATGTTTCGAGATAGTATCCAATCCAGCATGACCCGTGTCTCATTATAACGTAAATATCGGCTTCATTGGCGACACTCATGTTTCCTCGGTGGAGAATCGATCCGGTAACCTTGGGGTCGCGTTGAACTTCATTTCTACCTCGCCGGTGCTTGTTTCCCCCTGGGAGATCTCCGAGAGGGGAATGTCCTGCGGGACGTTGACTGACGAGGGCATTCCGACATAGCTGCTTTCGTAGCGGTTGGAGTTCTTGGTGCGGCGGTAGATGATGGCGAAGGCTGGGAGGCATCCGACGATGACAGCTGACAGAAGACAAAGGTTAGCTTCGACCGTGGGACCTAGAGTAGAGCTAGTTCACCAATGCCCGCCTCGATCATCCCCCAGAAGGCCAACCAGGAGCTACTCGGGGTGCTGTCGCTGTTGGCGCGGGTTCCGATCTGGACGACGCGCACGACGGCCATGACTACGCAGATGCTGCCCAAGGCAAACACAGCGACGACGCTGAGCTTCTGGCCCAGCGGCAGATGCAGCGACACCACCAGCCGGAGCGGCAGGATCATGACTGCGCCTTGTTTTAGAAAAGAAATGGTCCGACATGCCCGGGTTGGAGACCTACTCATGATGTCGCTGACAACGTCCACGGCAAAGCTATAGTACAGACTGGCAATCTCCGCCACCGCATCGCGATGCGTATCGCACTCTCCTACAGCTGGTCAGCACCACTCCCCTCCCCCCAGCTTCAGGCGTCACTACTAACCGACGGTGAACCACGCATGCATGCTCTGACACGAGGTGAAGTTGGAGATGACTGCCCCGATAAAGGTCCGGACACACTATCAGCGAGGAACCCCCATGCCCGCCAGTTCCAGCATAAACATACCACAATGCAGAACACCATGACCATGTACCACCATTTCATCTCCCCCGGCAAGTCCCGGAGCAGTCGTCGATAGAGAAACAGGAACGACAGCTTGACGGACCACAACGATCCCCACAACAGCATCGTGTTGGCGAAGAAGACCTTGATCATATACAGCGCGTCCGACACCATGGTCGCCCAGGGTTGGATCAGGCCGTCGGCGTACGCATCGACCTTGTATACGACGGGCATGACCATGATGTACGCAATGCTCATCGCCAGGAAGCAACCCCAGGCCAACAGCACGCATCCATCCTCGATCTGCAGCGCTCGGAACTTCCAGAGGATCAAACTAAACCGAGCAATGACCACTGCGGAGGACAAGGCGATTATGGTGTACCCGGTGGCCTGTACCTGGCCAGCGGAGACATAGTTGCGCTCCATGCCGACTGATTCGGGAGGGATCGACCTGCAAGGCCTCCCATCAGCGACAGGCATCCCTTTTCATGCTTTCGACGGCCCGGGCGGGGGGACTCATCCGACCGTTATCCGGAGGAATGTCAGAAATGCCAATTTCGCCGATGGATCCTGGACGTGGATGTCATTCGTGAGAAGCCACGCCGAACTGCCGCTAAGGAGGAGCCGAGTTTAGACTTCCCAATCCGGAGGCGAGCAGCTGTCGGGGGCTATAAAGGAATACTTCCCCTGCAGGAACGGCACCTCTCCTGAAACCCCCAAGACTTCCTACTCGATCCCGTTGCTTCCCTTCTGCCGGCTGACCACCATGTTGCCTGGCGCGCTGTTCATCGCCGCTCTGCTCTCGGGAGCGACGGCCCTGGACAACACCACCAGTCAGATTGTGGCCAAGCTCGCCACGTACGGGGTCGATGCCTACGACTACTTCAACAGCAGCGTGCTGTCGGAATCGTCGCTGCAGGCGCGATCGCTGGGCTTCTGCTCGGTCTTGGTGAGTGACTTTCCCCCTCATCCTGCGGCCTAAAAACGGACGGTGTCTCCCGAACCCTGTCTAGCCTCAGGCTAATGCACAGGCCAAATTAACAACTCCGATAGTGTTCCGCGCTCCCCGGGCTCTATCCCGGCCAGGTCCTGCTGCGATCCGAGACGGCTTACGCCACCTGGGACGCTAGTTTCTGGTCGCAGCAGCAGGAGGAAGTTGACCCGGCCTGCGTCTTCCAGCCCGCCAGCACCGTCGAGGTCGCCGTTGGCCTGCTGCTGACGGAGCTGACGGAGTGCCCTTTTGCCGTGAAGAGTGGTGGCCATGCGGCCTTTGCCGGTGCCTCTAACATCCAGGATGGACTGACGATCGATCTTGTTTCCCTGAACACGACGACCTTGTCAGACAACTCGTCCATCGCGTCGGTCGGCCCGGGCAATCGCTGGTTGAATGTTTACGACTGGCTGGAGCCGGAGGGTCTGTCGGTCATCGGTGGTCGTGTGTCGGACATCGGCGTGGGAGGCCTAACTTTGGGAGGTAAGGGCTCTTCCCCCGAGTACAACATGCACTGGTTTTTAACAAGTCTTGCAGGAGGAATTTCCTTCTTTTCGGGTTTCCATGGATGGGCGTGCGACAATGTGGCCAACTATGAGGTGAAACAACCCATCACCCACATCTACCCTGCCAATCTAACAAGACTTGATTAGGTTGTTTTGGCCGACGGCAGCATCGTGGACGTCAATCTTGACACCTACCCCGATCTCTACTGGGCCCTGCGCGGCGGAGGTAACAACTTCGGCATCGTCACCCGCTTCGACCTGACCACACACGAGCAGGGCCTCATGTGGGGAGGCTCGCGCATCTGGCTGGACGATTATCAAGACTACATTTTGCAGTCGCTGGTCACCTTCGGGGAGGATTCACCCTCCGACCCGAACGCGGCGCTTATCGTGTCCATTGCCTACACGGAGGGTCTGTACCTGCTGGTCGCGGACTTGGAGTACGCGGAGCCGGTGGCCAATCCCAAAATCTTCGACGCCTTCAACACCACGGGGACCCTCGAAGACACCATGGCCATCCGCAGTCTCTCTAACATCACCCTTCTATTCAAGGAAGACAACCCGAACGGCCTGCGCGAGAGCTACTGGACCGGCACCGTCCAGCTGGATTACGAGCTCGCGACCAACATCACCAACATGTTCAAGCAGGAGCTCGTCCCCATCCAAAACGTGACGGGCATCGTCCCCGCACTGGTCTGGCAGGTCATCAGCACCAACACCATGGAGCACATGACCAAGAACGGCGGCAATGCGCTGGGACTCGACGCATCGGATGGGCCTTTGCTGCTCATCAACCTCGCTTTCATGTGGGACGACGAGTCGGACGACGCCGCCGTGATGGCTGTCCTGGCCCGCGTGACGCAAAAGGCGCTCGCAGCCGCCGAGGCTCGCGGCCTGGGCAACAGCTACCTGTACATGAACTACGCCAGTCAGTACCAGTCTGTCGTGCCCTCGTACAGCGCCGCCAACCAGGCCCGCTTGCAGTCCGTCTCGCGCAAGTACGATCCTCTGCAGGTCTTCCAGAATCTGCAGCCAGGATACTTCAAGCTGGATGGCGCGCAAGCCTTGTAGATTAACCTTTGTAAACTACTTCCAGGTCAGAAAATTCACGAAGAGCTGTGCTGGGATATGATGAGGGATATTATTATATTATAGATTGTGTGTAATAGAATAGCGAAAGGTGGTCGCCGCTTCTGGAGATCTTGTCTCAATTTAATTTTCGAGAAATTGTTCGAGTTCAGAAGGCTGCACAAAAGAAAATGTCGCAAACTATAAGGAATGAACACTCGCAATAAGTGAAAAAAAAGTGCGCGGTCATCAAAGCCTATGCCCAGCCACGCGTATACTAAGACTCTAAGCTTAATCTTAGGTACCTTAGCTACCTACTTTCTTTCACCCATCACAGCCCAACATATCTCTGTCTCAGAAGTCAATGTCACTAATAACAACACCTTTTTCTCTACCTCAACCCCCCTACCTCCCTCCCCCCTCAGAATGAAACGAAAATCCTGCGATCCTTCCTTAGCGTGCGCCAATGGTATGACCTATAACACTACGCTCAGACTACGGTAAAGATCCTTCAGCCACGCAATATCTTTTCTTTTCTTTTCTTTTCTTTTCTTTTCTTTTTTCTTTTTTTTTAACATGAAATAAGATAAGAGAGTCTGCGCACGTGCGAGCTATCCCATCCCATCCCATCCCGTACCGGAAGGTCCGGGATAAGCAGGAAGGGAAATGAGTACGTAGTTAGGTCGGTCGCGGTCGCGGTAGCAATGGCAGTATTGGGAGATAGATAGATAGATAGATAGATAGATAGATAGATAGATAGGGATGGAGTGGAAACCGGGGAGAAAGCTCGGGCTGGTCTGGGGTTTGGAGGGTTCAATTCAATGGCTCGGCGTGGTCTGGGAGAGCTCGCAATGGTCTGAAAGTCAAAGGGTTCTCTTCAACTGTTCGGTGTGGGTCGGAGGTTGTTGGGGGTAGAAATGCTCGTCGCGTTGTGGGTAGGGAAAGTTTGTCGTGGGTGGAAATGCTCACCGTGGGGAGGAAAGCTCAGCATTGGTAGAGAAGCTCGTCGTGGTCAGAAGAGCTCAGAATGGTCTGAAAGCAAAAGGGTTCAACCGCTCGGTGTGGGGCGAAGGTTGTCGTGGGCAGAAAAGCTCGTCGCGGGTAGATACTCTGTAGAAAAGCTCGGCGTGGTCTGAAGGGTTCAACAGCTCGGACTGGTCTGACACCGTCTGAGGTTCTGGGGTTCAGACCACGAGCTCATCTTGGCAAAAGCTCGTCGTGGTCCAAAAAGAAAAGGGTCCAACGTGGCATAGCCTCTGACCATTATGAACTTTTTCTAATCATAATGACTTGCGACCGGTGTAGGGTATGGTAATTGAACCTTTTAAGGTGGGTATGGGTCGAGCTAGCAGTTGCAATGGGAATAAATAATACATAGGGAGTGTTTCAAACTTCAAACCACCTGGGTTCAAGCCACTCCGCGTTCAGGTCACCCCGGGTTCAGGTCATCTCGAGCTCGAGCTCAAGCCACCTGGGGTTCAACTGCTCAGCCCAGGTGTGGTGAGGGACTGAGGGCAGATGAGTTGTGCTGACTGCTGATTGCTGACTGTCAACTATCGATTGTTGCTGTTGCGCTCGGTTTACAGTGGTTTGCATTTTACTGGGTAAACCCCACAAAAATTCCATAACCCAGTACTTGGAGAGCCCATCATGGGTAGAGGGCTCAACGGATGACTGTCAGCCAGGTCAGCCAGGAGCTCAGCCAACCGGGGTGTGGATACTGTGCAAGGCGAGGTGAGCACAGACTACAAGCCAGGTTGGCTGACCAGGCCCACGCTAAAAGTCGACTCAGGACTCGACCTGACCGAGGTCAGGTCAGCTGCACGTGATCTCTGAAAGTGGTTAGCGTTGGACGGGTGACTGGCTGAGCTTATCGCTTATCGAGGTACCCTGGGGCTAACCCAATGCGGTACTTTGGTCACGTGGCTGTCTTTGTAATCAGTCTATCTCCGCCCGCTCCGCCTCTCGACTATCCAACATGCTCTTGATGCGCTACATTTCACAATCACCACCGCTTTCTTCTTGACCTTTCCCATCAATCCATCCCTGTAGCAGGTGTTCATCATGCCGCGCGCGGAGGCCGGAAGCACCAAGGCCATCAGCAACAAGATCAAGGCCGTAAGTCGCCACCTCGGACTCATTCTTTCCATCAAGGCTTCATGCTAATATGAAACAGAAAGGCTTGGGCAGACTCAGATGGTATTGTCAGGCCTGCGAGAAGCAGAGTAGAGATGCCAACGGCTTCAAGTGGTGAGTATATAACTACCGATATCAATTACAGTCGACTTATACTAACAGATCCTTTTCTAGTCACATCCAAAGCGAGAGCCATGTGCGCCAGGTGCTGCTGATCGGCGAAGACCCGAAGAAATACATCGAAGACTACAGCAAAGAGTTCCTGAACAACTTTATGAATCTGCTTAGAACATCCCATGGCGAGAAGAAAGTCCAAATCAACCACTTCTACCAGCAGGTCATTGCGGATAAAGAGGTTAGTGGTCCAACGATGCCCTGGTATAATGGGCTTGGCGCTAACATCCGAGTAGCATATCCACATGAACGCCACAAAATGGAAGAGTCTTACACAATTCGCCGCCTATCTGGGTCGCGAGGGACTCTGTCGCGTGGAGGAAACCGAGAAGGGTCTGTTTGTGGAATACATTGACCGCAGCCCGGAGGCTATGAGAAGGCGCGAGGCTATTCTCAAGAAGGAACGCCAGGAACGAGGAGACGAGGAATTGGAACAGCGCCTGATCCAGGAGCAAATCGATCGTGCGCAGCAAAATGCGACCAAGGAAGAGGAGATCGACCCCGAGGCTCGGAATCTACAGCGCAAGGAGGGAGAAAAGGTGAAATTGAACATTGGCTTCGGATCGATGACGGATGGTGATAAGAAGAGCGAATCGCCGAAGCCTGCCTCGGAGGAGAAAGATGCAGGTGCATCGGCCACGCCGGAGACATCCGCTGCTGCTTCTCCGGCTCCGGCTCCGGCTCAACCTGCACCAGCGGCGGCGCCGAAGCTGTCGATGTCATTTGGCAATAACAGGCCAAAGAACGTTTTCTCCGCAGCTGCAAAGAAGAATCCGCTTGCTGGAAAGAAGGGTCCGGTGGTGGAACAACCCAAGAAGATGACGGAACAGGAACGGATCATGAAGCAAGAGATGGAGGCGATGGAACGGAAGCGTATGCGCGGTTCGTCGGGATTCCCAAATGCTAAGCGCCCCAGGGTGTCCTGATGTGATTCTGAACCAACTCCATGTGGGGATTCTTACCACCTCACTCCCCCACCCCGATCTACTCGATGCTGTTTGCGTCCAATCGACGTGATCACTGCCGGTCTGTCGGCTAGCGAACCTCAAACAGTCACGCACGAAGGAGAAGCCCCATGTCGCTTATACCCTAGACCGACGGCAATGGTAATGCTATGAACGGTGTTGACATTGGTGCCTTCGAACGTTGCGTTGTGTCGCTTTTTAACTCCGAGGACGCCCATCGATGTCCCAGAGGCGTTTATTATACCCCGGGAAACGGCTCCGGGTCTCGGTAGTCTGCCTTCTGCTTCTGGGTCTGCTCGATGGCCGTGATTAACCATTTGATCGCTTATATACACTGAGTTCCATGAATGTAATTTTTTTATCTCCAGTGTTGATTGCCTTGTAGATAATTTACTGCATGCTTTACTCGATTTCTAGTTCCAGTGCCTTACTTTCTTTGGCATCGCTACATCACATGCAGGCCTGGCGAATGACGGAAAACAGGCAAGTGAGCTCTTGGTGGTAGCCCTCGAGCATTAATTAAAACCGTAGTCAGTATGGTCACGTGACCGCTGAAATGGCGTTCTTCTACCTAGACCACCTACCTCCTGTATCTCAGCCAACAGATCAATATATTCGGTTTACTCGCTGTGTGGGCTAAGAATTCGAAGCTCTTCGGCTTTTATTGACAGGTTTTGACGATCATTGTTGTGTTCACACCTGATCGAAGGTGTAGTTCCCATAGTACGTATAGTGAGTATAAATATATATCCAACACCCGTTTCAACAATCGACTAGAAACACCCCAAAGTAACCGGAGAATAGAGATTAAAACTTTAGATAGTAGCAAAGAGAGCAAATAACCCCCCTAAACCCACTCTACTCGCGTGCGACAAGAACTATAAGCCAACACAGCAAATGAACTGCTCGCCTTGACCCTCGAGTCAATGAGAAGGGAGGATTTAGTTAGAGTTTCTGCTTATGTATGCAAGCCTGCGGCTATACACCATAACAAGCCCGGGTGGTCTAGTGGTATGATTCTCGCTTAGGGTTACAACCCAAGCATATCTGCGAGAGGTCCCGCGTTCGATCCGCGGCTCGGGCCTTGTATCTTAATTATATCTTTGTTTTTGTTCTCTCGCTCTCTTTTTTTTTGACACACAGGGAGAGGGAGAGGGAGGGAAGGAAGAATGAACGCACGCGGAAGAGATAATAAATGAACAAGGGTATTATTGTGAGGTCCCTCCCCGGGCACATGTAATAAAGCCAACGCATAATAGAACCAACCCTCTACATGTTCTTCCTCCGATAAACCCTGCCAATCCCAAACGCCCCCCAACCCGCATGTACCAACCAGATCAGATCAGATCATAGAAATGTCCAATCAGCATACCCACCGAACCTTCCGTGTAGCACGATGGTCCCACCAGCAGATAGACATGCACGATGACCCAAAAAGCAAGGATCGTGGCCGTATCAAAGCGTTATCAGGAGCGAGCCACAGACCCCTCGGGATCCTCTCCCGAAGCGCGGGATATCGCGCCGTAGGGACTAGGCAGTAGTAGCTTTTCCTCCGCCGCCGGCGGAGATACATCTTCCTGAGTGACTGACTGACTCACCTTCATTTTTTACGCCTATGTAGAAAGCCTCAAACTACACATACACACATACACACATACGTTTTCACCTACACACCGCAATTGACCCACCACCAAACAAACCATGACCACAACCGCCCAATCTCCCTCGGGAACCAAACCCACCACCCTCGCATTCATCGGATGCGGTACGTCCCCCCTCCCCCCCTCCTACAACACATCACAACACAATACCCCCCCAACATCACGACGCTAACCCACACAGGAAACATGGGCTCCGCCATCCTCAGCGGCCTCTTGACCGCAACGCGCACCCAGCCCGGAAAAATCACCTCGTTCATCGTGAACACCAAGACGGTCGCCTCGGCGACAAAGCTGCGCACCCAGTACGCGGCGGAGGCATCGCGGGTGACCATCACGCACGGGGAAAACGTCCCGACGATGCAGCAGGCGGACGTGGTTCTGCTCGCGTGCAAGCCGTTCCTGGCGGCGGGGATTCTGTCGGCGCCTGGGGTAAGAGAGGCGTTGGAGGGGAAGCTGGTGGTTAGTATTATGGCGGGGATGACGCCGGGGGAGATTTTGGGGTGTGTTTATGGGGATGGCGATGAGAATCGTCGAGAGGGGGAGAGGGGTGAATCGAGTGGAAGTGGGAAGGAGGAGGGGCAAGGGAAAAGGCCGGTGATTATGCGGGCGATGCCGAATGTAGCGGCCCGGCTGGGGGAGTCGATGACGATTATTGAGGTTCCGGAGGGGATGGACGAGGGGAGTGAGATGGTGGGGCTGGTGAAGTGGGTGTTTGGGGTGCTTGGGAAGACGAAGGTGCTGGGCAAGGATCTGTTTGATGTGGGCACGATGTTGGCGGGGGCGTCGATGGCGGTGATGACGGTGTCGCTGGAGGGGGTGTTGGATGGGTGTGTGGCGGAGGGGATTCGGAGGGCGGAGGCGCTGGAGATGGCGGCGCAGGCGATGGTCGGGATGGCGGCGCTGTTGAGGGACGGGGAGCATCCTGCGCTGCTGAGGGAGAGTATGTCCTCGCCTAGGGGGTGTACTATCCAGGGGGTTTTGGCGGTTGAGAGGGCTGGCGTGAGGGGGAGTTTTGCGGATGCGATGATTGAGGGGACGAGGCATTTGAAGAAGAGGGCCTGATTTGCTGCTGCTGCTGCTGCTGCTGCTGGGTGGTTGGGCTGGGTAGTACTAGTGGGGAATGATATATAGATAGATAACGTATTCCACTACCGAGCGGCCACCTCCGCTGCAATTCCTGCCCGCGGGCCAAATACTAGAGGCTTTATCAACCAAACAATTGCATTTTTATATAAAATCTATGTAGGAACTCGATTAGGACATTGTAATCGCCTATGTCCTAGAATATGACAATCACTGCACCGCGGGGGCGCTTGTACGCGTGGCCTAACTGCAGAAAGTGCAGGATCTAGGGGAAGCGCATTTTGAGCTTCATCAACCTTATTCTCGCACGGAAATCGCTCTAGACCTTCCTGAATAGCTGATCCCTCTGTAATAGCTAGCTGCCTAGTAGAATGTTTCTTTTTTCGAAGATTTTTTTTCATGAGAAGTACGTAATTCACGTATTTCTTCACGTGCAAGAATAAGCTCATTAAGATGTAATTCATGACCTCTAATAAGCTTATCAAATCGCGTCTCTAGCGAAGATGAAGGGCTCTGCGTACGCTCACGTATATGTGTCTTAAGCAGCAGCTTCACAGTAGAGGCCTGCTTTCCGAGCTGCCTAGTTGTATAAGGCGTTTTGGGAGCTGAATTCGTTGATCGACTGGATGGTGGTGTAGGAGTCTTTAGTTGAATATTCAGCTGACTGAGCACTCTATCTGGATTAAATGGAACCAGGCCAGCGCCTGCAAAGCTATTTCGAATAGAATCTGATTGAAAAGTGCTTTTACAAGCTTGTGGAAAGGCCTCTAAGAAATCAAGTTTGTTGATATGATTGATTCCTAAACGTACCTTCTTCTCTACTAAGCTGCCGTATGCTTGCTTTAGAGGTAAGAAGCAGCCAATATCTAGAGGCTGTAGTAGATGTGATGAATGTGCAGACATACAGATAGGAATAATATTATTCTCATTGCATATCTGGTTAAATTGAGGTGTAAGATAGCTGCCATGGCCGTCAAGAATTAGAAGGTGATATCTTCCAGTTGTACGGCTAGTAATAGCAGGAATAAAGAGATTTTAAAGCCAGCGAAGACCTATCTCGTCTGTAGTCTATTTATTAGGACTAACTTTAATCCTACTATCGCGTGGAAGCTCGATATTTTGATAACAACCCTCTATATAGACCTTTTCTTTAAAGATTATATATAGAGGAAGCGCCCAGCCAGTAGAGCTGATACACTCAATTAAAGTAACCTATTTATAATTGCCTGGCTGTACAATAGGTGCCTTTCTGTAATAATTAGCTCTAGTAACTACCTGAGCAGTAGCTACTAGGCCTATAGCAAAGCCAGTTTTATCAAAATTATAGATATCTTCTTATACAATCCCGTGTTATATTATCATGATTTGTACGCAGTTAAACCACTCTTGTATGATCTTAGGATCTTCGTATTTAGCATGTCGATAATCTTAGTATCGGGTATAGCGAGTTTTCAGTTTATTTTATTGTTTAATAAACTCAGAGACCCAGTTCGCTCCAACTGTTTAGATAGGCATTATACCGCGTGCAGCAAGAAGAATATCAGCCATTTCTCGTATATAAGACAGTCGGGGAGGCGCTCCACGTTGATCTAGCGATAGAATTTATCATACAAGCAATTCCTCTTTATTTTAAATTAATTTATAGCTATTGGCGCGTGTTTCTACTTGAAAAGTATAGCCATTTAGTCGTCTTCGAAGTATTGTACGTGGAATATTATAAACACGTGCTGCTTCAGTAATATTGCATATTTCTTGATTTTTCAAAGCTGAAATAGCAAGCAGGATCCTGCCCTCCTGTTCAATTAATTTTATTGAATTTTGACGCGCTTTTGGAGGCATGGTTGGTGGTTGAATTGAGCGAGGTTTTCGACCGCGGCCAAAACGCGTGAGGTGGCCGCTCGGTAGGGGGTGGCCGCTCGGTAGTGGAATACGTTACTAGTTAGATAGACATAGATAATAGACTGAATGTTGATAGAAGGTTTATGGCGGCCATTGGATGGATGTACTGAGTAGCAGCGGTAACCCTAACCGAGCAGCCCGGAACCCTCCGCCGAGGCTGTCTGGATGGACGTCCGTGTAACGCATGCAATCTGGGAAGATCTGTCCCCTCGTGGAAGCCAATCGGCCAGGGAACCGGGATGTTCGATCTGCTGATAGCGACTGCCGGCGTGGCATGCCCCTCAGCAGGCCGAGCAGGAATAATAGATAAATAGGCAGGGAGGGATGAGGAGTAAGTAAGCCGACAGGACCGCTCATTCCTGACCGACCATGAAGTCGAAAGTCCTCTGGCCGAAGCGGCCCAGTCCGCTTCTTTATCAACTCCTCACTCCTCCTACTTGCGTTCTATCATCAACATCTGCCCAGCATGTCCCTTTCCCACCACCCAGTCCGACCCCGGCCAAGTCTGCGCCCCTCGCTGTCATACCGACGAAGAACTTCCTCCGTTCCCTCCTCTTTACCTCCGTGATGGCCTCGCCCCTCCTGAAGCCATGCCTTTCGATCCTCAAGTACATGGTCGATTCCCACTCTGTCATGCTCAGTCCTGCCAAGAACCCCATGATCAACTACCTCCTCCGCCGAACCATCTACGAGCATTTTTGCGCGGGTGTCAATGAGACAGAAGTCCGCCGCACTGTCCAGGAGATGAAAGCATTGGGCTTCAAGGGTGTCATCCTCGGATATGCCCGCGAGTCCATTGCCAAAGTGGAGGAAACGGATCAGACCCAATCTGCCGTGGCAAAGAAAGAGGCCCTGGACCGGGCGGTTGACGAATGGAAACAAGGGACTTTACGCACATTGAAGATGTTGGGGAAGGGCAACTACTTGGCAGTGAAGTATGGTCTTCCTACTCCTTGCAGATGGATGTGTGCTGGGTATCATGGGTTAACTGATGGCCTACAGATTTACTGGAGCCGGACCTGCCGCCGTGGAGGCGCTCTCACGCGGCGATCGCGTTCCCCCATCAAGGATCAAAGAAGCGATGACGGAGATATGCGAAGCTGTTGCGGCACAGGGATCGCGAGTGTGGATTGATGCTGAGCAACAGGTTTTTCAGTCTGCGATCGATGTGTGGGCGGTGGATCTGATGCGGAAGTACAACCGGAACGAGGCAAATTCACCCGTCGTTCTAAACACGTACCAGGCGTATCTGAAGTCGTCGACGGCCACGCTGAACGCACATCTCTGTCTCGCCCAGAAAGAGGGCTGGGCGATGGGAGTGAAACTAGTAAGGGGGGCGTACATTGCGCACGACCGTCGAGACCGCATCCACGATACCAAGGCCGACACGGATCGAAACTATGATCACATCGTGGAGAGTCTGATTACGCGACAGAATCCGTTGGGGGGAGAGGCGGGGCAGCCGTTTCCGAAGGTCCGACTGTTTGTGGCGTCGCATAACGGGGAGAGTGTGCGCAAGGCGTGTGCGTTGTTTCGGGAGCGGGTGGTGAATGGACTGCCGGCGATTCCGGTGGAGGTGGGACAGCTGCAGGGGATGGCAGACGAGGTGAGCCTGGGGATGGTAGGCGGCGTGGCGGATGGGACGATGCCAGGTGTGTTCAAGTGTCTGGCATGGGGGTCGACGGAGGAGTGTCTGCATTTCCTGCTGCGGAGGGCGATTGAGAACCATTCGGGGATGCAGCGAACGAGGGAGACAGCGCGGGCGTTGAGAGGGGAGGCGTGGCGGAGATGGGTGGGGGAGCATTAGGTTGATTATTGCTCTTGCTCTGACTGGCTAGCTGATGTGATATGATTATGGTCATGATTATGATTTGATGAAGGACAAAGAATACGCACATCTTGCTCCAGACCCCTTGGCTGTATCTCGGCTCGCGAACCCGAGGCCGGGACGGGCCCCGTTCTTTGTCTCGTATACGTCGTAGGCAGACAACAGCTCATAGTACATACTTCCGCTCTTATCGCGAACAGAACCCTGACTCTGCCCCTCGCTTGTTGCTTATCGATGGAGATCAGCACTAGAACTAGAGGATCGGCCCCCGTTTACTCCGCAAGATCTCCAGCGCCTCGACATAATCCGCATCCTCGTTGTCTAGCACAGCCTCTTGCTCACACCCCTCGAGAATATCGAGTACGTAGTCCTGAGAGTCCCATTCGAGCGTTTTATTGTCCAATGCCGTGGCATCCACGATGTTCTTGACGGTGGGGATATCTGGGTGGCCGATCTGGCCCACAAACACTGATCTGATGAAGGTTGGGTTCTCGGAGGGGATGGCGCGCGACACGACTTTTTGGAAAGAGGGATGTTCACCGCCAACCTCGAAGAGGAGGTCCTCGGAGTCGGAGTGGAGGTAGAGAGCCCAGTGCTGGAAGTTGCCATAGCGGGGGTGGTAGATGGCAACGGACAAAAAGGGGAGGGCTGTTGTTGGTCAATAGTGCTTCTGAGGAGAGCCAGTGCAATGGACTGCAAATGGATAACCACTGACTATGTGGGAGCTATCATCGAAACAACAGTAATAGCAATGGCAGTGGCAGTGACAGTGACAGCAAGTAATTGTCGCAGCAGAAGAAGACCCGATCGATTGTTTGTCGGGAAGACGCAATGCTGCCTGAGGCGGCCAGGCCAGGAACGGGCCTCACTCGGTCACTCGGTCACTCCGCCGCTTTCCACTTCCACTGCATCATTCACTCCACCTCCTGCCTTTCGTCACCTTCCATCATCCATCAATCATCATCAGCCATCAGCCGACTGTCCATATTTTCCACCCGACCCTGTCACTTCTTTGTCCCAACTTTCTTCCCCCCCGGTCCACCCAATTATGACTCCCCGCACAGACGTGTCCGTGGCACCCGCGACCGGGCCCAGCGCGGGATCCCCGGACTTTCCAGCCCTCGACCATCCAGGGCGTCGTCTTCCCCACAGAATGACGCCGTCGAGTAAGCCCTGGCCAGTAACCATGGTGCCATACATGACTTAGGGGCCCTTCGGCTCGCTTCCATCACCACCACCCGCGGGGTAATCCGAGCCAGCGTTCACCAGGGGTTCTTTTTAATCTCCTACCTTCTGCTGTCTCAGTCATTTCCCTCGATCGCCCTTGGCATTCCCCGTCTTGGACACGAGGTGGATCGACTGTACCCAGAAAAAGCTCCGATCTCATCTCGCGTTCGACTTTAAACCAAGCTATTTATTCTCCTATTCCTCCCCGTCTTCAATTTCGTCGTCGGAAAAGGCAACCGCGTCGCTGAACCTCGCCTTCTGGCCACAGCAAGATGCAGCCTAAAGTATGATCCCCGTTCTTGCTCGACCGTGTCAAAGCTAAGAGCCACAGTTTCTGGCAACATTGTTGCCGCTCCTTTTGTATCTTCCTGCGGCCGTGAGCGGCTCTCCAGGCCAAAATGCTCGCATTTCGGCAGCTCTGCACAGACACAGTGGTAGAGGTGCCCCCGAGACGGCTTCCAACTCGACCAACGTATACGAGACGAAGTTCTCAGGCGTGACCTGGGATGATGACTACTGGCTGCTCACCACTACCACGCTGGACCAGGGCCACTACCAGTCGCGTGGCTCCATTGCAAATGGCTACTTGGGCATTAACGTTGCCAATGCCGGTCCTTTCTTCGAGCTGGACACTCCCGTGGACGGCGACGTCATCAGTGGTTGGCCTCTGTATTCCCGACGTCAAAGTTTCGCAACCATCTCCGGGTTTTGGGATCGACAGCCCAAGACCAACTCATCTAACTTCCCCTGGCTCTCTCAGTATGGAGACGACAGTGTGATCAGTGGCATTCCTCACTGGAGTGGCTTGATCCTTGATCTAGGAGATGATACTTACCTCGATGCGGAAGTGGACAACAGTACCATCTCGGACTTTGAGTCCACTTATGACTTCAAGTCTGGCCTGCTGTCATGGTCCTATACCTGGACGCCTGAAGGCGATAAAGGCTCCTTTGATATCATCTATCGACTCTTTGCGCACAAGCTGCACGTGAACCGGGCTGTGGTGGACATGGAAATTACCTCATCAGTGGACACCAATGCTTCGGTGGCTAATGTGCTGGATGGCTATGCGGCCGTTCGTACCGATTTTGTTGCCTCTGGAGAGGACGATGGCGCGATTTACTCCGCTGTGCGGCCCTGGGGGGTGAACAATGTTACAGCTTGGATCTACGCAAGCCTGAGCGCGTCCGACAATGTGGATTTGTCGTCGCGTACAATTGTCACAGACAAACCCTATGTGCACACCAACAGTTCATCCATCGCACAAGCCGTGAATGTCCAGTTTACTGCGAACGAGCCCGTTCGCATCACCAAATTTGTTGGCGGTGCCACAACCGACTATTTTTTGGCAACACAAGAAACTGCCAAGGCTGCTTGCTTGGCTGGACTGGCCGACGGCTACGAATCATCACTGCAGTCGCATGTTGCAGAATGGGCTAGCATTATGCACGAGGACTCCGTCGATCGCTACAACGACCCAGTCACTGGCAAGTTGCCAGCGGATAGCCAAATTATCGACTCGGCCATCATTGCAGTCACGAACACCTACTATCTTCTGCAGAACACCGCCGGGACAAATGCCATTGTAGCTGCTGGTGGTATCCCCGTGAATGTTGACAGCTGCGCCGTTGGTGGACTCACCTCGGACTCGTACGCTGGGCAAATCTTCTGGGATGCTGACCTCTGGATGCAGCCTGGGTTGGTCGCGTCCCACCCCGAGTCTGCTCAGCGATTCACAAATTACCGCATCGCGTTGCACTATCAGGCTCAGGCGAATATTGAAACAGCTTTTACGGGATCGAAGAACCAGACCTCATTTAGCTCGTCGGCTGCTATCTACCCCTGGACAAGCGGCCGGTTCGGTAATTGCACCGCTACCGGACCATGCTGGGACTACGAGTACCACTTGAATGGCGATATTGGACTCGCAATGATCAATCAGTGGGTTGCAAGTGGCGATACAACGTGGTTCCAAAGCATGCTGTTCCCAATCTACGACTCGGTAGCCACTCTCTACTCAGAGCTGGTCGAGCGTAATGGCTCGTCTTGGACCTTAACCAACATGACCGATCCGGTAGGTCGTTGACTCCGTCCGTGAACTTGTGGAGCTTGCTGACTTCCATAGGACGAGTATGCCAATAGCATCAACGCGGGTGGCTTCACTATGCCGCTGATTGCCGAAACCCTCCAAAACGCCAACAAGTTCCGGAAGCAGTTTGGCATGGAGACGAACGACACTTGGGATGAGATCGCGGACAACGTCCTTATTCTCCGGGAGAACGGAGTGACTCTAGAGTATACAACTATGAACGGAACTACTGTCGTCAAGCAGGCTGACGTGGTGCTCGACACGTTCCCTCTAACTTACGAGTCCGACAACTACACGTCCGAAAATTCGCTGACGGACCTGGACTACGTGAGTAATCGACCCAATATGGGCTGAAGTCTGCTAACAATTGTAGTACGCCAACAAGCAATCCTCAGACGGACCGGCCATGACGTATGCCATATTTGCGATCATCGCGAGCGATGTCTCTCCGTCTGGCTGCTCTGCCTACACCTACCACCAATACTCGTACTCCCCATACGCTCGCGGTCCGTGGTATCAACTGTCGGAGCAATTGATCGACGACGCCAGCATCAACGGCGGCACTCACCCGGCGTTCCCATTCCTGACCGGACACGGTGGTGCCAACCAGGTGGTCCTGTACGGGTATCTCGGTCTGCGTCTTCACCCGGATGACACCATCTACATCGACCCCAACCTTCCGCCTCAAATCCCTCAAATAACCTATCGCACATTCTACTGGCGTGGCTGGCCGATCTCTGCGTGGTCTAACTACACTCACACCACGCTCCAGCGGTCAACCTTTACTGCGCCGCTCGCAAGCGCAGACCTACTGTACGCCAGAGCCAATATCAAGGTTCTGGTCGGCCAGTCCAATTCCGACAATGCGACGACGTACTACCTCCCTGTCTCTGGGGAGCTGACAGTTCCTAACCGGATGACCGGATCAGTCAACACAACTCCAGGAAATCAAGTCCAGTGCCAGCCAGTTTACTCGCCCGATGATTACGAGCCAGGCCAGTTCCCCATATCCGCAGTGGACGGCGCCACATCGACTAAGTGGCAGCCATCGACGTCGAACCTGTCTTCTTTGACGGTCACCTTGTCCACCGCCACCAACCCAGAAGCGGATGATGTTTCTGGCTTCTACTTTGACTGGTCTCAGGCCCCACCCCAGAACCTGACCATCATCTTCCACGACTCTCCTATTCCCAACCCCGCCATACTGTTCACTTCAACTGACTTGAACTCGGCCGACTACGAAATCATCGTGTCCCAAACAAACATCGCCCAGTCCAAGCCGTACAACTCCGTGTCGGCGCAAGAGCTGAACACCGTCTCCATCCCAAGCGGAAACACCACCACCGTCACCCTGGACACCCCTGCGCAGAAGGCGCGATACGCGACGCTTCTGATCGCGGGCAACCAGGCGGATGGCACCTCGGGGGTGGGAGCTACGGTGGCCGAGTGGGTCGTTCTGGGCGAGACCTCGAACAGCACCAGCTCCGAGCAGACGAAGCGAAAGCTGAGTGCCCGGAGCAAGGCTGCCTTGGCCCGATACGTTGATTGATCAGTCGATCAGTTGCTCTAGCTAGCTAGCTCATACCACACCCACTGTAATTACGCCTTCTTAGGTACATACTTAATATTAGCTTTTCTCGTCCCAGCCACATACCCAACCCAGAAATAGCACCAGCAGCAGTTGCTCATCCTGGATAGTACATAAATAACATTAAATGATTCATTTGTGTTCATTCCTGTCCCCGTTACAGCCAGCCACCAGACCGAACCAGTCCAGCGCCCGCCCGAGGAAACTATGTATGCACGCTAATAATTTACAAGAAGGCAGCCATCGAGGCCGGGGGCAGTAGATGAGATAAAGAATGCGCCACCCTCCAGATAGGCAGTTTGTTTAGCCGTCGACCGCACCAGCAGCCAACCATCCACTTAGTCAACCAACCAACCAACCCATCCGAGCGAAGCGCACATCTCATCTCATCTTCAACCAGAATGCAATGAGACCGACACAATTAATTCGAGTCCACGGCAAACCGATCCAAGAACTTGAAGGTGCGCAGGCCGTCGCGGACCCCGTCCGCCAGCTCCTCGCCCACAGCACCCGCCACCACAACGCCGTCGCGATCCACATCGATCCCCGCATTCCGCAACGCGCCCTTTCCACTCCCCACCGCCCCCACCGTCTTCCCGAACCGGAACGCATCCACCAGGATTTCCTGCGGCCGGCCCGCCGGATACAGCGTGGAGCCGCCAACCACCGGACGAGCTGACGCGGACGCAGACGCAGACGGGGCAGCAGCGACAGAGGAAGACGAAGCACCGGCCTGCGGCGCCGTCAAGGACCTCGCGCCGAAGACGCCCTCGGCGCCATCGGCAACGACCACGGCATCGAACTGGATGGCATCGGAGCCAGAGTAGGTCTGGTCGACGCCGTCAGCCAAGTACTCCGCGACGACGACGACGTCGACACCGTCGGCCTTGAGCTGGTTGGCCAGTTCCGTCGCGCTGGAGATACCGTCCGCGGCCTGGACCGAAGCCAGAACACCGACCTTCAGGCCGTCCAGCTTCTGAAGCTTGACGCCGAAGGTACCCACGTCGGTGGTCTTGTTGTTGTGGTAGTAGGTCGGGTCGGCGGCGGGGGCCTGCATGCCGAGGGCACGGGCGACCCGGACGGCGATGTCGTGGGATACGCGGTTGAGCTGGATGAGCACGTTTTGGCGCACGACGGAGGACTTGACGTTGCTGGTTTCGAAGCGCATGGCGTCGATCAGGAATTGTTGCTCTGTCGGGAGGAGCGAGTTGTAGAAGAGACGCGGCTGGGACCATACGTCCTGGAAGGTGGAGGACTTGCTGCGCTGGAGGGCTCCGGAGGGGTGGCGGTCTGGTGCGGTGAAGAAGCCGTTGCCGGTGGTTTGGTTGGCTTGTTTGGGTTCCGCGGAGTTGAGGGTGTTGGGGGAGTAGGCGTTCGGGTTCAGGGGGATGAACATTTGGCCTGTGTGGGGAGGAGGGGGTTAGTTCGGGGGGAAAGTAGGAGGGGGAGGGTATGGGGGGAGGGCTCACCTGCGCCGTCCCGGTTGTTGTTGTGGATGGGCACGCGGGGCTGGTTGATCGGGAGTTGCTCGAAGTTGGGACCGCCGTGACGGTTCAGCTGCGTGTCGAGGTAGGAGAAGATGCGGCCCTGGAGGAGCGGGTCGTCGGTGAAGTCAACACCACGGATGATGTGGCCGGGTTGGAACTGTGCGGGGTTAGTTCGGGAGTGGGGTGGAAGTTGGAGGCGGGGAGGGAGCTTACCATGACTTGTTCGGTTTCGGCAAAGTAGTTGCGGGGGTTGCGGTTCAGGGTCATCTTTCCTAGCTTGGTGACGGGGACGTATTCCTCCGGGACGATCTTGGTGGGATCGAGCAGATCGAAGCCGAAACGAAGCTGGTCGTCCTCATCCATGATTTGAACACCGAGCTGGATGGGTTAGTATTTTGCCATGAAATGAAGATAGGGCTACTCACCTCCCACTCCGGATAGCGGGCTGCCTCAATAGCCTCCCACAGATCCTGGCGCATGAAGTCCGCGTTCTTGCCGGAGACCTGCTGTGCCTCTTCCCAGACCATGCTGGCCTTGCCCTGCAGCGACTTCCAGTGGAATTTGACCAGCTTGGAGTCTCCGGCATCCGTCACAAATCGGTAGGTGTGCACACCAAAGCCGTCAACGTGGCGGAATGAGCGGGGGATACCGTGGCCAGCCATGGCCCAGAACAGAGTGTGCAGAGCACTGGGCTGCTGGCTGAAGAAGTCCCAGGCCGAGTCGTGGGCAGTAGCAGCCTGGGGGATCTCGTTGTCACCTCTGGGCTTGACTGCGTGGATCAGGTCGGGGAATTGGATGGCGTCCTGGATGAAGAAGACGGGGATGTTGTTTCCGACAATGTCTGCGCTGTTAGTATGATCCGCGAAAGGAGAGGGGGATGCTTACCGAAGTTTCCTTCATCCGTGTAGAAACGAGTCGCGAAACCGTGCACATCACGAGCTAGATCGGCACTGCCGCGACTGCCGGCGACGGTGGAGAAGCGCACAAACATGGGGGTTTCCTTGCCCTCCTTGGCTAGGAAGGAGGCCGCCGTGATGTTGGAGAAATCGCCATAAGAGGTGAAGACTCCGTGGGCACCGGCGCCGCGGGCGTGGACGGCACGTTCGGGAACCTATATCTGGTTTAGTATACAGTGACGCTTGCATGCGCACAGGAAAAAAGACGTACTCGTTCATGGTCAAAGCGCTGGATCTTTTGGCGGAAGATGAAGTCCTCGAGGAGGGTGGGACCGCGCTCGCCGACGCTGAGACTGTTCTGGTCCTCGATGGGGCCGCCGACGTCGGTGGTCAGGTAGGAGTTGTTGTCATTGAGGTAGTACTGGGACAGGAAGTCGTCGGTGGATTCGGCGGTGTCGCGACGGGAGAGATCATCACGTTCCATGAAGGGACAGGCCGCATTGGCGAGGCCAATGAGGCTGAGGAGACCGACGGCACGCATGGTCGCGGGGGAGAGAATGGGAGTCGGAACGAGGCGATTGGGGAGGGAAGCGGGGGGAGGGGGGGGGGGG
>KZ825899.1:0-28358 GCA_003184645.1 Aspergillus ellipticus CBS 707.79 | reverse complement strand
GGCAGGGTAATGAATGCAGGCGGGACAGGAGAGGGAATGTACCGCGATACAGGCATACCAGGCCGACCTCGGTACAGGGAGGAGTACCTACTAGGGAGGTACCTGGGGCACTTTTGTGACTGGTAGTGATTGCCAGGCACCGCGATAACCTTGCCTGGTACTGCCATTTCGGACCATACCAGGACCGGTAAGGCAGGTATCAGGTACCGGCGAAGACACACAAACATGCCGTTAATCGGGTTGCGCTCATTGGCGAGGGCCCCGGCCGATGCAGGCTTGGCGGGACCGCGACGGGCGCTGAGTGGCCGGAGTGCTTGGTAATGGCCGGGGGCCATGGAAGGGCGCCAAGAGCGATCGCCCGATCCTCATGACGTGACGGTCTTGACGCGGTGCCTGTTTCACGGCCAGGATTTGGGTGATCCGCGGTGGATCCCGCTGGGGCGGTGGGATTGAAGGACGCTGGGCTGCGGAGCACCCGACTATTAAAGGCTATTTCGTAGTTCGTACGGAGTTGGGTAGATACACTGTACGCTGGTACGCAGGAGCAGGCATACCGTGGTCTAGGGACTTGACCTTTGCCTACCTAGGTCCTGCAGAACAATGTCTCTGTACGGTAACGGGAATGCCACCGTTATACCACGTACCTTAGGTTATAATTAAGTACTAGCACTAGTACTCTCAGATCCCTCGCATATGAAGGGTGGACTCCTGGTCGGCGTGTCCCGTCGCCATTGCCGGGATAGGAGCCGCCCTTGCGCCATCTGCAGCAGCCCGAGGCACATCCTCATGCCACCACCGCCGATGGCATGTACGCTGACCGATTGCCGCCCGCGGATTGGCCTGCCGTGGTCTGACATGCACCCCATCCGTTCGGCCACTGACAAACCACTTTCTAGTAGCCAGAGTACTCCGTAAGTAGGTAAGATATAAATAATACATGGTTCGTCCCTTACAGGCCAGCGCACCCGCCCACGCGCCAAGCCCTTCCCCCCGCCCCGAAGTCTTGGTGCTGCAGCTCCCAAGCTCCATCACACCACACCGACAAACAATTCGGCCTAGTGGGTGCTTTCTAATCCCCAGTTCTAGATTCTGGCTCGGCGGGCTGGTGCTTTCTAATCTCCAGTTCTAGATCGCTACCTCCGTAAGTTGCTGCGATCACTTACGTCCATTCCCTTCGAGCCCACTCAACCCAGCACGTGTCGCGACCGGTGCTGCTTTCTAATCCTATTCCCACCCCCCACACAAGTCCATAGTCCATTTCTTTTTAATCACCCATTCTAGACCCCATTCACCTCACGCAATATACCCTGACGAACATGAACGTGTCCACTCACCATCGACCCACCTCCTGTCGTCTAATTGTCCGGTAAAGATCCGACTTATACCCAACCAGCCATCCTCAACAACCCAATATGTCATAGCCAAGCAAGAACTGCCAGTTTCTTCAATCTTCACAACCCCAGAAGCCAAGTGCCAACCCTTTCGAAAACTGCCCAGGAAACACTGCCCCCTCCCACCGCTTGCCCCCCCTCACCATCACCCCTGTCACGTCGTCTTGTCCTTCCCCCCCTTTTCGCCTCTACAACCAATACCTTCGCCCACGCCCCCTCATTCCAGTACCCGAACCTCCATCCCGCGGGTATGAAAACAACACCGCCTATCTCTACCCTTGTCGCTGGAAACCTGCCGATGTGGGCCATCATTACTCCTTCTAGTACTTCCAGCGCAACGGGGCCGGACTCCGCCCGCCAGGTTGGGGCCGTGGTGTCGCGGCGTTGACGACTGAGGGTGATGGTCGCGAGGGAGAGATCTGAGGTTGTGGAGAGGGGCTGGATGAGCTGGTAGGCTCCGAATTGGGAGTTGAGGTATTTGGGGCCGTAGTTATTGGCGAGGAAGTATGGTTCGTTGGCGGGGGGGGGAGGGAAGGAGAGGATGGTGTGGTGTGCCAGCCGGTGGTCGGGGGCGCGGAGTCGTTGAGGAGGTCGCGGCGAGGGGTGAAGGATGGTTGGGCGAAGACGTCGTAGGATTGGAGGTTTGTGACGGGGGGTGCTGTGGTGGTGGTTGTGGTTGTTGTGGAGGATGGGTCGTAGAGGGTGTTGGTTTCGGGGGTGTAGTTTTTGCCGATGGAGTAGAAGAGTTGTCTGTATTGATTGGGTTGTTGGTTAGGGATGGGTTGGGTGGATTGAAGGGAGGAAAGAGAGAAGGGGAAGCATACTCGAATCCTCCTGGGACTATGACGCCTACCATCTCGGTGTCGGGGTCTAGGAACTGGAAGGTGTGGGTGGTGTCTAGGGGTATGGAGCCGAAGTCGCCCTGGGTCAGGAGGCGGGCGTGTTGCTCGCTGGTGTGGTTGAAAGGGTCGATCCAGAGTTGGAAGCGGCCCTTGAAGTTGAACATGTATTCATATTGCGTGTGGTGGAGGTGTGGGGGGACGCCGAGGGAGGGGGAGGAGGGCGCGTTGGTGCCGAGCAGGGTGAAGGCGTAGTCGGAGGAGGGACCGGTGACGCTGAAGCGATACAGCTGAGAGCCGATGGTCACGGCGTGGGAGTTCTCGTAGTGGGGGAGGATGTAGGGCCGTGGAGACGAGGGGGCCTCGGACACGCAGAGGCCCGTCAGGGACAGGGGGTAGGAGAGGGCGAGGGGGAGGAGGAGGAGTGGTAGGAGAGAGTGCATGATGTAGATGAGATTCGCGATAGAATCTGCCGTGCGACTCTCTCCATGGAGGTTTGTTTATATCATAGCTGGGAAATGCGGTCTGTTGAGATGTCCAGATTGACGTGTCAGGCGTTTGCAGAAACCAGATTGATGGCAGCATGGTTCTGGTTGAGTTATACTCGCTGAATATTCTGCGATTCTCCGATTCATTGGCAGCCACCGAATCTCGTCCTTATCCACGTTGTATTGCTGCATTGCATATGTACCTAGTCTAATCGATGATCGACCTTGCAGTGGTAGGTCAAACTGCATGATGGTGTTGTCTACTCGGCCGACAAACTGGACTAGCCTTATACGAGGGGATCCATGAGTCAGGGTATATCCATAACGCACGAACTAGGTGGTTTCTTAAATCTTAATACTATGAAAAATGTTTGATTAAAAAATTTAAAGGAATTTTATTGGATGATCGGCCATTCTGGTACTTTTTAATGCACAAGCAAATGCTACTCCCTAGATTAATTCCTGGCCATCGGAAAGATAGTCGACCTAGAAGACTTTTGAAGGTAGGTAGTAATAACCTTACCTTTCATGATACAGTACAATCCAGACCACGATAGTACTACATTAGTACCCACTGGGTTCTACCCTTCAAATTCCAAGCTCATCAGGCGAAGAAGAATCCAGAAAACCGTTACCTGCAGATCGTCAAACGGAGGATAGGAGAAACGCGGGGTCATCCTTCACATCCTTCACGCTGAATTTCAATACGACCCAGCGAGCCAAAATCAATATGAAACAAGCATCTCCTTGACACCATCAATAGCAGCGATCACATGTGCTGAAATCTCGATACCACCGTCAACATATACCAGCCCAGAGAAACTAGGGCTTCGGCACGTAACTATAACTAGTTATACACCTTGACTAGTAAGCACCACAAAACCATCAACATAAAACCATACAAACCATATACGAATCCCTCGTCATCCCAAACCGACGATCGCAACGACGATCGCTTCACATAAAGGCATAGACAAAAAGCAAAAAACCCAGACATCCGAGACACCCATCCAACCAAAACCCACGGATATCGCGAATAGCAGTTCTCCGTACGGCGCCAAGCCTTTCTTGACATGAGACCGCCGATTCAGCCATGTACTGTGCCTCGGTCGGGCGTCGGTCGTCGGCAACCCACAGCCGCGAACAGATCGTTCAAACGAACATCTGAAACATCAGTAATTAAAACCCATCGAATCCAACCAACCCGGAGAGTTTTCTAGAAAATGAGTCAAAACTCTCTACGCAAGAGATAGATTGTAACAATAATATTGTGTGGAGACAGACGAGGCAAAAAAGAAAAAAAAGAAGGAATTGTCCCTGGGCGGGGTCGAACCGCCGATCTCAGTGATTCCTGTATGCGAAACCATAAGCACTATGCCTTAACCACTTGGCCACAGGGACAACTGTTGATGTGGGGACAACCCCGTTATGGCTAATAGCCGACCGGCGGCGGGCGCGGGTTGAGGTTTAGCGCAGCCACGTTGAGGCAGGGGGGGGTTTTGTTTGCAGGTTTTAATTGGAGAGTTGCGTCTGAGGGGTTTGAGTGACCTTACAATGCTATTAGATGGTGTTGGGGAGAGCTACATGTAGTAGGGGATAGTGGCATCGATTACTTAGCAGGGACGTGCAGGGCTGTACAAAGAAGTAAGCATGAGTAGTAAGTGGCCATTCCGTTCCATTCCATTCCGGCTAAATCGTCACAAAGGACGGGTACGTGCTTTGCACTGTAATATTAGTTACAGGAACAAAATCCCAAATGAAAAACCAGCCAACTGATAATCCCAGAGGCAGAGGCAGCAGCACTGTATGACATCGCCGCGACATCACAACGACATCGCAACGACATCGCGACGACACCACCGGCGTCACAACAATAACACGGCGACTGTCAGGTGCTTGCCTGTCCTTCAGTCTTCTTCTCTTCGTGTTCCTTTACCTCTTCTTCCTCTTCTTCTTCCTCACTCTTCACCTCTTCATCATCACCACCTTCCTTGTCCTTGTCATCATCCTCAGCCTTTGACTCCTGAGCCTCAAGAACCTCAACCTCGGATTCCTTATTCTTATCCTCGGTGAGCCCCTCACCCTCACCCTCGGCCTTGACCTCATTTCCCTGAGACTTGACCTCCTCCTCATCTTCCTCAGCCTTGGCCTTGGCCTCTTCCTTGGCAAGGTCCATATCTCTCACCTTCTGGACTAGCTCCTTTAAAACGACGTCTTGGATCAGGGTCTGAGAGACCTCCTTAGTGAAGTCTTCCACAGCCTTCTGGACCACGACATCTCTCTCAAGGTAAAGCTCATCCGAAGCGGGCTCACCACGGAGGGCATAGATCGCCATTGGGGCAAAGTGGTCGAAGTCCTCGGGAAAGTCATAGGTATCGTAGTACCGGTTCATGCGGCGGTGAACGATAAAGTCATAAGGGTCAGTCCTTTAATCAGTTAGTACTGGAATACGCTGACATGTATTAAAGGAAAGAAACACGTAACAACACGTCAAGATCACGTCAACACGTCAAGACCATGTCCACAAAGTGACCAAGAAGACCCGAGATGGAAATTAAGAGAGAGTAAACGTACGTGAGATAGTGCGCGAGTCCCGGAATCATCGCGTTCCAGATCATCCCGGCCGGGCGAGACAGATACATAATCATCTGGCGGACGGGCACATGGGGACTGCACGAGAACACAAAGCTCTCTTCGTCGACCTTCAAGAAACCCACCGGGCTGTCGATGACGGTGATTCCGAATGCCGCGAGAATCATCTTGTCTGTGTCGTTGTACGCGGGGTCCTGGGCCAAGATCTCGATGCTGGCGTTCCCGGTCTTCTCGCCCAGGACCTCCTTCACAGTGAGGAGCAGAGCGTGCTGGAAGCCGGGGCGGTTGCGGTCGGTGTTGCAGCCCACGGGAAGGGTGAGGCTGTTACAACCAAACGCGACGATCTTGCCGATAGGACGCGCCAATTCAATGGAGTTGAGAGTTTCGGTCAGTTGCCGACAAATGGGGCTGGTCCGCCAGGCCGTGATACGGTCGGTAAAGGCATAAAAGGCATCACCGAGGGGAGGGATGGGGGGTGCACCGAGGGGTCTCTGAGAGTGGGTGTGACGATACACCAACCGATGCATGACTACGATGTTGCAGTAGTTGATGTTACTGGTGGCCGAAGAGCGAAGGAGCTGGACGGGCACAAAGTCCAAGAACGGTCTGCCACTGAGAGAAGCAAGTGTGTTAGCTTGTTTGGTTTGGAGATGGATTGGAGGGAAGGAGGGAGGGCATACGCAATCCAATCGATGCCATCGGCGGACTCTAGAACCTTTCCGGTCATGACCTTGAAATTGACCAAGGAACTGTCGAGCGCCTCGATGGTGATGTCTTCATCGGTTGTCTTGGCCAGCACCTGTTGAAGGGCGCGGCTGATCGCTCTTTTGGTGAACAAAGGGTACTGAGATGGCGGTCTATTGTCCTTGATCCATGTCATCTTTTCGTCCTCTCTCCAGGGGCCCGGAGCCGGAGAGTCAGGAGCCAAAGAGGTGACACCGATGAAGCAGTCGGGGAGAAAAAGCTCAGACATCTTGACCAACGGAAAGAGAGCCCTGAAGATGCCGAGAGGATGATGTGAAGTGTGCAATACAGAGCTCGTACAGCACACTTCTAAGCAAAGGTTAGCATTGACACACCCCGCAAACTGAAATTGAGATGAGTGTTAACCGCCTCACCAAGATCTTACCGAATGGAGACGTGAAAGAGTGTTGACAAGCCCACAAGGAGCCTTGTCGTCTCGCGAGAGAGACGGTTGACACAAGTTCACGGAGAGAGCTTTATCACAATGACGCGAACGCTATGCTGTTCTTAATGCAAGTTCTTATGACGCTGATCGATGAACGAACGAACATACGAACGAACCAATGAAGCCTTGGAGGAACGGATGAAGGAAGGAAGAAAGAAAAGAAGTGAGACGCGAGCCGCCAGCCGACCGATAAACACCGGGATGGGGGTCAGCTTGGAGATCCAAACAGCAGTGAATATAGAACGCCGCACGTGACGGGACGACCGCGGAGGGACTGACTGAGGCTCGCAGCTGATCGGACGACGTAGCTTGATTGGACTGGCTGGGTTGGGATCTGGCAGCAGGCTTCGACAAGACCCACTGGGTTTCCTGTTATTATGGCGATGTTCTTCTTTTTCTGCAGGTGCCGTCCGTGGTGGCGGTTGTTGGCCTGTTTCCTTTCGGAGACAGGAATGGTGGCACGCGTTGAGCTAGAAAATGAAATTTCATATTGTTATCAAATGACTCTGGTTGTGGTGTTTGTCCCAGTAGGTGTGTCTACTAATGCCTCGTAGCACAACAAATAAGTCAATTCTAACAAGATTGTCGTGAGATATCGCATTCCAAACAGCCAAACAGATTTCTTTCGACAGCTAACTACCTTCTATAAACAGTCAATCTATTCCTCCACCACCTCCGCCCACGCGCAATTCTTCTTCCCATATACAATATCCGACATCCACCGCCGCAGGACAGCTGCATACGGCACATCATTTACATCAAGATTCACTTCGCGGCCCTCATATGCAATACAAGAGACAGGAACAATGAAATATGCGGTGCCAGAAGAGAAAGCCCCGCGCAGTCTCCCCTGGTCAGCAGCGTCAATGATATCGTGGATGGTAAACGCTTCCTCGACCACTTCCAGAGGCCTGACGATCTTACTCGTCTTGTCGACCATGTTTACCTGGAGCGGAGCGTCACCCGAGAGCCTCTCGCGGGCCAGCTCCAGGATGCTGCGGCGGGTGATACCAGGAAGAGTGATCTGATCATCAAGAGGCGCCGTTACCATCTGCAGTTGACCCTTCTCGGTCTCCCAGATGACAAAGAAGTTGGTAGCTCCGGCTTCGGTGACCTGACGGTTTGGTCCGAAGAGCCACAATACCTGGTCGTATCCCAGTGAAACGGCTTTCTGGTGTCCAAGGATAGACGCGCCGTAGTTGGCGCCGACCTTCACATTGCCGGTTCCGCCTGGCCATGCCCGGACCATGTCTTCCGTGCTGCCCCAGAGGCGGAATGGGGATGGATTAGAGGGTGGGGTGGGCCAGTAGGAGAGCAGAATGTACATATGGGCTTCGGATGGAGCAGCGAGGCCTAAGCCCTTCCCTGTGCCCACAAGTGCGGGCCGGATGTACATGCACTCACCTGCCCGGTCTGAAGATAGCCACTTGGGGCCTTCGACCGCACAAATTCTGTGGATGAGCCGATGGAGCTCTTCGGGATTGAATCGGGGCAGGCCAATCCGCTCAGCAGAGGATAGCATGCGTGCACAGTTGAGGGCTGGGCGGAAAAGTCGTAGTTTGCCGTCGTAGCCTCGGTAGACCTTCATCCCTTCAAAGCACTCCGTGGCGTAGTGGAGTGCGCTGGCGGTGGGCGTGAGTGAAAGGGATCTGTATGGGACAAGCTTTGGGCTTTCCCAGCCTCTCTCCAATGTCCACTGTACTTGTATCATGTGGTCTGTACATGCTTGATGGGATAGAACCTCTGGATCGTCGGGTGCTGGTACTGGTTTGGGTTCCGTGGAAAGTGTCACCTTGAGTCGGGAAGCATTTAGATCTTTTTGATATTTGGCTTTGTTTATCCCGTTGGGTTGAGTTTTCTGACGGTTCTTTGGATGTTTGGAATGGTGGTCTCGCAGGTCTTTCGCGGGTACCTTATCCGCTCCATTGGTATAGCCGCTGACGGAACCGTTCATGGGTTGGGCCTTAGGTTTAATCACTTCGCGAGTTGTCTCTGTGGGAAGGTCGTATGACTCTGTAGGCTGTTCCGTATATGACTTGGCAACCATACTACCAAGTCGCTGAAGTTCGTCAGTCAAGTCATCTGGCTGGATGCAAAGCTCGAGGAAAGCGAGCTTGTCGTGCTCTTCATCGGCTCTCTGGAGAGCTTGCTTCAGATCTTCCTGTGTCCTGATCTTCATTGCGAACATGGCTGGGTTTCCCTCCAAGGCTTCGTCCTCCTTTCGGCTATAAGGGTTATGAGAGGGTGCATGGGGAGCCGTGGAAAATGCGGTAGCTAGTTTGGTGTAGTCCCAGTTTGCAATGTAGTTGTACGGTCCTTCATGCACGGCAGTCTGGTTTCACTTAAGCGACGTCCTGATGATACTGATTAGGTTTACTCACCTCGATCTTGTATCCGAGATTGTTGAACACCATTATTATGGGATTAGTTCTCCGACGAATCATAGTGCTGAGCTCTTGTGCCGTCATCTGGAATCCTCCATCACCGATGAGGATGACTGCCCGTCCCTGTGTGCGAGCAAGCTGAGAACCAAGACCAGCAGGCAATCCCCATCCTATCGAACAGTATGGAAACTGCATCTGACAGTCTGCACCGGGGGGAAGTAGAATGTGATTGGCAATAAACCAAGACTCTCCAGCGTCACAGATGAGTGTATCGTATTCCTTGAGGATCTTTTGAATACCACACATAGCACTCTTTATTGTCACTGGTGCTTCTGGGATCTCTGGGCCTTCAGGAGCTTGAGCTCCCAGGAGTGGCTTGGGTCGCGGGACGGATTCGCTCTTAGAGTCCATATCGGACTGGATAAGTTGCGAGACCAAGGTGCGAATGTCCACCGACTCAATGCATTTGCCGTCAGGAAGCTCGACCCAGTTTTTATCCACGCTGATCATGCGATGCCTTTCTTGATTGATGTCCATGGCAGTGGCATGGAGATCAGACCAATTTCCACCAATAACAAGCCAGAGATCTGAGCCCATGACAACGCTCTCGCCTTCGGGGTTCGTCATACCGGACCAGAACTGACCACAGTATTGTGGATGGCATTCTGTCATGCAGCGGCCATCTGGTTGGCAGAGCACGGCGCACCCAAGCTTGTCAGCAAGAAGCTCGATATGGTCACGCGAAAGTGACCGACGTGCGAGGCTCCCAAGCAAAAGGATAGGTTTTCTAGATGAGTTCCAAATATCCGTGATGGACTCCACAGCCTCATCTACAGACTCTGGTAGACTTTTGGTTTTCAATTTTTGTCTCAATGGCAATGGAGGAGTGCATGCAGCACTAGCAAGGTCATTGGGGACCTCGATGTAGACAGGAATGGACTCTTCAAGGCATTTGCCAATTGTATCATCCAGAACACCTGCAGCAGTCTCTGCAGAGTCTAATCGGACAGATGCCGCGGTAACTCCCTGATATGCATGAAGACCCTGGTACCTGTTGGATAAGGTGGGTGCATGGTGCAGGAACTTGTCACTGGCCAGCAAGTTTGTACTCGGACAGCCCGAAAGCACTATTATTTTTAGCTTTTGTGAGCAGGCACCCGATATCGCATTCAGAATAGATAATCCGCCGACAATGTAAGGTACCACGACTACTGCGACCTTGGCAGCTGAGTTGCGAGCATACCCATCGGCTGCATAGCCGGTGTTCAACTCATTACAACACCCGATCATTTGAAGGTTAGGGTTCTTGAGCAAGTTGTCCAAAAGAACCAGATTAGAGTCACCTAGAAGAGATTGTTAGATTATACTGGACAAGTCGAAAGACTCACTTACCGGGAACAACGAAGTACTCGCGGATCCCTAGCTCCTCCAAGCGGTAGGCCAAATAAGTGCCGACATTATAATTATTCTGGTAGAAGGTTGGCTGAGGATCGGGCTGGCTGACGGGAGCTTGAACAATGGAAGTGGTTTCAGTGTGAGGAATTTTGACAATTGCCTCACCGAGCAATTGAACACCATATCGCAAGGGTTCTTCGGGTGTCATCTCCTTTGGGTTATATCTCTGGATACTTTTGAGGACCCCAGGGAGCTGAGCAAGGTCCACAATGTGTGATGGCTGGTAAAACCTCTCGTTTACGAAAATGTGAATGGCCTCTTCTATTTGTTCTCGGGTCCCCCCATAAGGAGATGCTTTGATATGAGCCATACGCGACATCAGGTTGGATAGGTCAACGTCGACCGTGGCTCCCGGTGGCAAGCCAACAACAACAACTGTTCCTCTGGGGCAGACATACTGATGCTAGTTAGCAGCTATGTTCCAGGGAATAGACATTTAGACTAACCTGAAGTGCCGCCTTGAGGAGCGGTTCCATGCTCTCGATCAGAAGAGCGACATTGGGCCCACCACCGGTAATTTTTTGGACTTCAGCAATAACATTACTCGAGCGTTGGTAGTCTACGTAGAAGTCGACACCGATCTTTTCCTTGTACAGCCGGCGACCATCATCACCGGTGGAAATAGCCAGGATTCGACAGCCGCGGGCTCTAGCATATTGGCAGGCTAGTGAGCCTAAGCCACCTCCGTGTCCGACAATCGCTGGTATCGGCTTAGCACAAAATATTAAACCCTTGAATCCAGGAAAACTTACCCACAGTATCACCTGCTTGAGCACCACTTTCTTGGACAGCTCTGAAGCATGTAGTCCCCGCACAGATGATCTGATTGGAATGAGCAATGTTTCACACATCTTGAGAGTTTAATGTAGCCTTACCGGCGCTACAGTATCCAGGGGATACTGTTTTGGGATGCGCACGACATGGCGTGCTTGACTAATACAATAATCCCCAAATGTTCCATCGACTGAGTATCCGGTGATCCGGGCGTGTGGACATGATAGATATTCCGACCGCTTATCTGCATCACAAACTCCACAGGTCCCATTGATCCACTTATGGATAGTTAGGCACTGGGTGTAGACAAGGGGACTAGTTGGGAGGTACCTGGACCCCGACATGATCACCGTTCTTGATATCCTTTACATCTTTTCCAACAGCGATGACAATTCCAACGCCTTCATGGCCATCTTTATACCACAGTTAGCATACTATAAGGAAGCTAGTCAGAGCTATGTCTGCTCACCGACAAGATTCTGTCTTTTCTTTGTTGAGGAGTTGCCTGATCCAGTTAGAGCCGAGGATGTATTCTATAGTTGAGACCAGGCGCACCTTTCCATGTATGAAGATCAGAGTGGCAGAGGCCGGAAAACTTCAGGTTTACCAGTACCTCGTCTGGACCCGGGGAAGGAGCAACATTGCTTTTATGTTCTCGGCCTATTCGGTCAGTTTTATCACCGGCAAAGGGAGTGACAGGATTGAAAAGGCATTGACCCACTGGGCAAATGATGCTCCATCAGGTGAGAGGAGAGCATCGTCTGAGTTTGGGCCATAGTCGTGGGAAACTCCACAGGTATCCAATTGAGAAGAACAAAGACTATCCATCCAAGTGGCATAAGGACTTCTTTCTGCCCCTCCTCCCCCGGGCCCGACTGCATCTTTATACATCCCCGGAGGGAGCACGAGTACTCCATTGCGGATGGCAGCCCGCAAGATGCCCCCGCGTATGACCCGATTGAGTAGCAGAAAAGAACAAGCTTTCTTGAAACCTGGAAGCCGCGGAGGATGGAGCAGACGAAGAAGACAAGTAAGTTGTGGCCGCCCATGGATGGCCCCGCTTACCTCAGCCCACCCTCGCTCGCTCTCGCCCACTCCGCGGCATCGCCGACCAACCTCTGACGCGCGGCAACCTCGCATTCATAGCTCATGGCAGATGGCAGGCCCACCTGACAGGATCCAGGAGACGCACAATCAGGCCCGGTCCAATCGAATAGACGGGAGCTTTCTGCCGGCGGCGATTAAGACAGAAGACCAGGATATGCTCCGAAGCAGTAGTCGGGGTACCGCGTCATAGCCTTGGAGACACCACTGTGCCAATTTTAGCAACTTTCATTACCGCTATGAGTTTCTACTTCCTACTTCATCAGGGGATATGGGCCCTGGACAAGGATATCCTATGAGAAATGACGCTAGGGCCTAGATCTCGCTCCTATGGAACTCCCTCAACCGATTACCCTTTTCAGTCCCCATGTGTGACGATCCTCAACGGCCTCCTTCTTGGTATGGAAGGATGTCGGTTTTTGGTGAGCGATTATGTGTCACCTGATAATAATATGTGGGTTTCGCAAGCTAGTATTGAGATGCGTCAGCTGAATTTGTGGGCCTCGTTGATCTCCCTGCGAGCGCTTGTAGGGAGTGAGCCTAGCCGACTGCATCGGCGCGGAGATGTCAGATAATGACCGGAGTCTAGCCTCCACCACACCAAGGGGGTACTTGCATCTTGCTCTGTGTGATACTAATACGACAAAGCGTGGTTTCTGAAAGGTTAACCAAAAGGAAGTTCAAGGATGTCATGCTCTAAGAGCATCGTGATTCCGACTCAAGTCTGAGTTGTTCCCTCACGGCTCCTCGCATATGCATTTCGACCAACTTCGTCGGGACCGATTACGAAAAAGAATACAAATTCAGGGTCGGAATGGGCTGTGGAATGGGCTGATATTTGACTTTTGCAGCTTGGCTCAAGCGATGACCTGTCAACTGTTGGGCGAAGTCAGCCCCCTTCTCAGCCATCCCCGGCTTCAGGGACAGGAAAGCCTTCCGCACATGCTACTACTGGCGCAAGCACTGGCTAGACTTGAGATACTTTGTAAAAGACCTGCGAAGGTTTTCTACCATGTCAACTTCAAGTGTGGTCCCGCGCCAGAAAGCCTCACAGAGGAGATATTTTGAGTAATTTCCAGTTAGAGATGGCCTGCCATGAAGCTGCCAATAGCATGAGCTCCCGCTTCACATGCCGTGGGTGTTCCGAGAGACCGATAAAACGACATGGTTAGGACCTTGCACCGACGCCTGGTTCCAAGCCATTTTCATCCGGATGCGAGCCAGTGGACCGACCCGCCGCAGCGTGGAACTCTATATTTCAGAGTGCTGGAGTATCATGCGTCACTGGCCATATCTTCAAACAGTAAATGCTACCCGGTGATCTCTCAAGGAGATCAGCCTGGGTAGAATGTATCTCATCAACCCTTCAGGTAGGAGTGCAGGCCACTGCCATATGTCATTTGTAAGGCTGAACCAAGAATGATTGACAGATCTGGCAAGGACCACGGTATAAAGGCACATGTGACCCAAGATGATCCAGCAGCCATCAACCACAAGCGGTGTGTGTCAAGCGTTCCTCTTTTCCCGCGGACCCCCTTGGCCATCCCACCGAGACCCTGCGCCGGCCTCCATTTTCCAGAAGGGATCCCGACGTGCGGGGAGCGACTACTAAGTATACTAAGCGACCGCGGAGGCTGCGGGGGCCGACGTGGTACGACTCGGGCCCGATAGGGCGCCTCCGATCGCTGCCGGGGGCCGAAACAGGGGACAATCGGTGGCTTGGCCAATCACGGACCCGCAAATGACCCTGCCTGCATCTCCACCATCCGAGATAAGGGTTTTTTTTTTTTCTGCAGCGCATGCTCACCAATGCTCAGATACCCGATATGCACTGCGCAGCCAGCTGTCGACTGACCGTGCTTCATCGATCACTCCGCTTCTCCAATTTCACCTCCTGACTAGACTTTAAATCCCCGAGCGTCATCCTCAATCGTAAGGGCATAACAATCTGCCACTCGCTCTCAACGACAACCCACAACCCACTCACTTCGCCAGAATGGCGGATATCGAAGCACATCTCCACCATAGCCGGGACCAGGGCGCGCAAACCGTCCTGGAGAAGTCTGCTTCGCACGTAATAGCAACGGAAGACCCATATGACTCCATCGAGAAATACCCTGAGGGGGGTCTTCGAGCCTGGCTCGTGGTTCTCGGATCATGGTGTGCCATGATCCCCTCCATGGGACTGCTGAACACCATCTCCGTGCTACACGCGTGGACTTCTACACACCAGCTCGCAAACTATTCCGACTCCAGCGTGGGGTGGATCTTCGGAGTCTTCAGTTTCTTTCTCTACTTTGGAGGCGCCCAAGTGGGTATGTTTGTCCATTCCCATTCCATCCACGTCATGGATCATGCACCATGCATGCAGGAGCTGATGCATTGGGCTTGACAGGTCCGATCTTCGATAGCCACGGGCCTCTTCCGGTAGTAATCCCGGGATCCATTGGCCTGATAATCTCCGTTTTCTGCTTCAGCGCAAGTACCGGTAAGCTATCTCTCACATTTACTTGAAGTAACAACAAAACTCACCAACACGCAAAGAATATTACCAAATCATGCTCTCCTTCAGCGTTCTAGGCGGAGTATCTTCATGCTGCCTTTTCACACCCGCAATCTCTGCCATCGGTCACTGGTTCAACGTCCGTCGAGGCATCGCCACCGGAATCGCATGTACAGCCGGCGGGCTTGGCGGCGTATTCTTCCCACTCATCATTATCTACGTTGGCCCCGAACTCGGCTTCGCCTGGGCTCTGCGCATCATTGGTATCATCTGTTTCGTAATGTGCGGACTAGCATGTATCCTGCTGAAGACACGCCTCAAGCCCGACCAAAGTCGCGGGATGGGCATTGATCTTCGCGCCCTCCGCGAACCCAACTACGCCCTGACCACGCTTGCGGTCTGGCTAGTCGAATTCGCCGTCTTCGTCCCATACACCTATATCTCCTCATACGGCATCTACGCCAACATCGGCACATCCCTCTCCTACAAGTTATGCGTCTTCCTCAACGTCGGAGCCATCCCCGGCCGTGCCTTCCCGGGCCTTCTCGCCGACCGATTCGGACGATTCAACGTCATGGCACTAACAGCGCTCGTCTGCGGAATAATGACCCTCGCACTATGGTATAACGCCGGCACCAGCGAAGCAGCCATCATATCATACGCCGTTTTGTTCGGGTTCTGGAGCGGCGCCGCGATCAGTCTAACCCCCGTATGCATTGCGCAGGTTTGTCGCGTCGAGGATATCGGGAAACGGAACGGGACGACCTTCACGCTGGTCAGTTTCGGAACCCTCACTGCGATCCCGATCGCGGGAGCAATCCAGGAAAGCAATGGGGGCGAGTTCTGGGGACTGATTATCTTCGGGGGCGTGTTGTATCTGGTCGCGTGTGTGGCGTTCGTGGTTGCGAGGGGAGTCGCGGGAGGTTGGCGGTGGAAGGTAAAATTTTAGACCTATATAGATGTTCGTCGAACAGTTAGCGTGTACTTCGTCGCGATAGATAAAATGTATGGCTTTTCTACTCTGACTTACTCCGAGATTCAACCGTGTCATGCTGCTGCTGCTGCCCAACACGAATGATTAATCAACCCACAGCAATTCAATTCAATTCAACGTCGAAGAAGCATGACTCGAACTCGCCACCCCAGAACCTCCCAATTTCATCTGCACCCCATCAACATGAACCTTGTTAACTGACACCGACGGCGAATCGAGATTTCCGCCCGCACTCGAATCGACATTCTCGCTTGCATTCGTGCGAGGCAAAATCTCATCCATGTCCCAGTCGTCATCAGGCAAGGGTCGACGGCGCATTGAACGATGACTGAACATGTATTGTGCCTGGCGCAGCATGGGAGAGACCCTGTAGCCGGAACGCGGCTCGATGAAGTGACGGACCAGGGGGACCAGGGAGGGGATGCTGACGATGATGATGCTGAGCCAGAGTTCCAGAAGCATGAGCAGGACGGCGAGGGCGAAGGCGTAGGACCAGTCGCTGGTTGTGTAAGTGTCGTATGTGATTTTGAGACGCCAGGCCATGAGGGCTACGATTCTGATGGTCAGTTAGTAAGTTGGGAAATTGAGGATGGAGGATTATTGGGCCAGGGGGGGTTGGTTGAGGGAAGATTGTAGGTCTTACAGCAAGCCCATGTAGAACATGGAGCTAACCATCCATTTATTGCGAATGGACATCTGGAGGGTCCAGATGGTTGGGGCGGGGAGGAGGGCGATGAGGGTGTCGATGAGGATGTTGAAACCGGTGAGGAGGAGCTCTTCTGTTTTGAAGAAGCGACACGAGCCGGGGGAGGTTGGGTTCCAGTAGTGGGAAAGGGGTTGGCATTGGGTTAGGAATAGGCACAGGAAGACGATGAAATAGGCCGTGACGAGGGCGGTCGAGAGCCAGATGAGGATGCGCATGAGTCGGGAGGCCTGGAAGAGGGTGCTGTATAAGGCTAGGATGGAGAGTTTGCACCCCACTGTGGATGTTATGGAGGTCACAGCGCCAGAGATGATGAACTGCGTAGTGAGTGTGAGTTATGAGTGCGTGGGAGGGCTCGAGGGGGCGGAGGATTGATTGATTGATTGATTGTCGTACCTGGTGCTGAATGGCAGATTCGGTGGCCGATAGATCCCTCGTGTGTTTCCCCAATCCATGGGCCGCCGCATGACACGTTAGTCCGGACAGTATACAGGTGCTGATCTGTTATTATATTATCGATCAGTTGTTTCGTGATAGATGGTGAGTAACTAGTTATCTATTGAATAGTCTTACATAAGCGATGGAAACAAAAATATCATGGAGGTGGAGACGCTTTTTCAAGACGTGGATGGCCCATAACCGGAGCCCGAGAACCACTGTGGTGAGAACTGTAAAAACACCCACGCAGATTAGCACCTGAGTCCCGTGATAAGTGATGGCCATTTTGTTGATGATATTGTTGGAAAAAATGATTTTTCGAGCATCAGAAGAGAAAAACTCGATTTCTGGACTTCAAACTTGCTGTTAAATGCGGCATGATGGGGTGATTTCGCAGCCTTACCCCCTATTTCAGCCTCAAAGATCGCTTACAGCGAGATTAAATAGAGAACCAAGGGTGAGAGGCCCAAAATATACAAGGCTCATTGGTGTCACCTTGACTCAATGTCATTGACTCATTGTATCGGGAGCTCGTGAAGGGTTCGACGACGTCGTACAGAAGCCCGTAATCACTCGCACGGACAGCGATAAACCGGGCACATGGAATAACTGCTATCGAATCTCAAGCATTTACTGGATATTTGAAGCTTATATCCTGGTTGCACACGGCCATAAGCAGGCAGTCGAGAAGAGATTGATTGGGGCAGGGTTGGGTTTTCTCCATGCACCCGCCATTTCCGCGTTGTATATGTGGGATACCTTATCTTTGGAGGGGGGTTCAACTTAGAAGAAGGGTAGACGAGGAGAAGCTATCGTGATTGATGGAATATTGAGCTGGGAAAGAGCGAGGGTGAAAACAAGGCAAAGTTGGCAACGATAATGGGTTTACCTGAGGCACCGCACCGACAATGCCCTTCTCCGACACGTGTCTTGGCCCTTCAGATATTACCTACACAGCAGAAGTCTGAAAAAGCATAAACCGTAGATAGGAGCATTCTGTGTAGAGCCTAAATCACATAAGTAGATAGGGTAGTTCTGACGGACATCGTGCTTGACACCGAAAATATTTACTCTATTGTGACACCAATAGGGAGACCGATCTGGATAAGGTAATACATAGCCCTTTCAGCTGTATTAAACAATTATGTCAGGGAGAAGGTGATGATTCCTGATAAATTGATTACGGTTACAATACAAAAACCTAAAGGTAAGCCAAGCCCGAGTACCTTGTTGATCATCACCGAGGCAGTGCAGTGCAGGTAAACCTTCCGGACCAGGCATCTTCGACAAGGGTATGTTTGATCCCTGATAGACTACTCTCCTAAGAAATTTATTTAGCTGAAAGTTCACGATGAGAAAATTCGGCTCGGACTACCCCTCAGTATCGGGAATAGGGCTCCGAATATACCCAACTGGAACCACATTGTATGCTAGTATTCATCCATTCGATATGCAACACTGAAAGTTAAACTGGAAAGTTTCCGGTTAGCTCACATTACCTCCAGAGGAAATCACCTCAGTTCTAAGACAGGATTTCTCGAATCATATTGTGTTGCACAGCATGTTGGTGGACACACCGAGCCCACTGACATGGGATTGGCTGTTCCTCGCTGGACTAATGCGGTGATAAAAGGCAACCAATCCTATCTTCTTCCCACCTGTCCGCCAGTGCAGGAAGAAAAATGCAAGGCATACTAGGTTCATCCTATCGATTCTGGTTCGGCCACGCACATCCTGACAATCTAGGCGGATATAGTAACAGCCCCCCTCATTGCCGCAAAGTATGGGACGGCCATCTCTTTTTCATGAAAACCGTGGGGTGATGCAACACTCCTCCCTACCGCGTAAACATGGCCCCCTAGAGCCGTGGTATGAGTAAAGGACCACAGGAACGGGATGGACCACGGTGGACCGTATGACTTCGAATATCTTTACCGCAAGGAACCTAATGTCGATTGCTCCTAAGCGTTTCGGTATTCCCGATTGGTAGATAGGAGCAGATCGGGGCCATCGAGAGCTCGTTTCTCCGTCTTGACTACTCCGTCGGGGAAAAAGAAATGAGCGCACGCCGTGGTCCTGCCTCCGGAGGCCGTCACGGGCGTCATTCGTTGGGTGGGGGCAAGGTTTTCAACGATGGCTAACCTCCCATGTCGATGGGCGAGTTGTTCGCGCTTGCTCGATCATGATACGGGTGAAGAGTGCTCCATGGTAGGTGGGTGGTATGGACAGAAGCCTGCTGTATGGGCTATGTGACCACTATCCTATCCACATTTGGAGCTAGATCATGCCAATCTCGAGGAGAGCGAAAACTCTTACCTCCACTAGTGACGATGGACCGGATGCTTTAGTCACTCACCGAGGAGTGCGTGGCAGAGCGAGTTCAGGCGTAGGGAGCGAGGCGACGAGGTGGGCGAGCAGTTCGAGGACCTTGGGTGACGGCCGGACACGTGAGTGCCCCCAAGGTGCTCAGGCTCTCAAGGTGCTCGCTTTCGATTTAATAAGAGTCCCGACCCAGAGCGCACCCACCACATTTCTCTTTCGACTTTTGCTCCTCTTGGGGGATGTATGTTGTCTCGCCTGGCATGAAGATGCGCTCCCATCATGACGGGAACGAAGGAGGTTGATGATCGCTTATCCAGCCACGACTAGAGTCGGCCCCAGGTGACGGCAGCCTCGCACTTAGCGTGCCCTTGGTCTATCCGGTGGTGGGGAAGACAGGTCAGGCAACGCTACCCAGCCAGGTTCTATGAACCGGCTACGCGATAAAAACGCTACACGTTATGTAACTCGCCGTCCAGCTGCCTCCCCCACTCGGTGAGGGAGGGGTACCGTCAGGCCCGATGCGCCGTGGGATGGCCGCAGGCGCACATGCCGCAGCGAAGCAACCCCGCCGAGGGAGCAGCCTGCTCCGGAAAAGGCATAAATAGAGCCCTCTTTCCCGAGTAACCTGGCTCTTTTACCATCACCAGTGTCCAGTTTCAAGCAAACCATCGAGTTTTCTAGTCTCCAAACTACTTTCTGTATCACCTTCACAGGTTTTACCAATCCCAGTCAAAATGTCTCCCTGCACCTGCACCTGCTGCCAAGGCAACTGCTCCAGCTGCTCTTGCTCTTCTTGCAGCGTGAGTATTCCTGGTTTCACTCGTGTCCGGGGCAAAGGACTACTGATCTGACCTAATGGCGATTAGCACTAAGCAAATGTCATCTCGAACTCCCTGTCAAATCTCCGCAGGCGTGCCTCGGCCATCTCAACCGATACTATCGATTCCAGGCTGCATCTCGAGCCTAGAAGGCAATCATCGAAAATATACCAGATTGGTTGACTGGGATGGAAAGGCTCGTCAGGAGGGAGTGGCTTTTGAATGATTATGAGGATATGGTTGTATGATTTTTAGTCCTTCTATAGTGGCACCTGAATCGCCGAATAGAAGAACCCTTTGGAGGAACAATCCTGGCCTACAGCACCAGTAAGCGATGATGTATATATCGGAGTATTCAAACATGCCTGCATCTAGTGACGTGCAGACCCTTACGCAGAGGGAAAACCAAACATGGCTATTCGTCTACGGTGGAACCTCGAAAAGCACCACGTGGGCTTGATGTCGGTTGCCTTTTCTGTCCTTTGTCCTCTGAGCTCCACATTCGGATCCATACGCTTATTATCCATGGTCTGGTATTCTTCGAATCAACTACGAAGCACCAACACTCCTTCTCCCTTATTGCCTCGGAAATGCACCTCCAAGGGACGAATCAAAGAGCTCCCTCTTAGCCCCCAATAGATCAGGCCAGACTAGCTGTGACGGGATTCAAACTAAAGATATCGAGAAAAAATTATTACTATAGTAGTTCGCTTACGACAGCTCCTCGCTGTCGGCCAGTTTCGTCTCGGGCCTTACTCTTCACGGAAGCATCGATGGTGACTAAAATGACAGGGTCCAAAGGGGCAGTCTAGAGTTCCGAGATGAGATATTAGGGGTCCGACCAGTGGACCCGTATTGCGTGCATACCATAGTACAGAGCAATCCGCCGGTAGTGAACAATGGGGCTAGGGTTCAAGTAATCTGCTCTCCTATCCTCTAGTCAGGAGACCAAACAAGACACCGATCGTGACCGGTCACAAGTGATCAAAAAAGTACAACTATCGATGCCTCCCTTACTGCTGTCCATGAGCTGCTTCGGACTACCTAGTATTCGAACGTGGTGTAGATATCCGCTTCCTAATCGGGCGGAAGAAGCTTCTGCCCCGCCTGGGTGCCTTGTACGCTAGGGACGTTTCGTGTTGCCTATGAGTACCGTAGTGAGCATCATGGCTTATCGTTAGTTACTAGTATTTCCATTAGTAAAGAACCAGCGATAGAAAGAATAAAAAAGGACTCCCAGAAATAAGACAGGTGCCTACTCTGTGAACTTTAAAATGAGACAGCCGCGATCGGGGTGTCCCACTCGATCGGGCCGGTTCGGTGACGACATGGTTGGTATCTTGCAGAAGCAACACAAACCTACTAACTTTGCATTCAGATTGGCTATTATTAAGATTGGTAATGGACAACGCTCTTCAGGGTCCCTGAAAAAATCTGCTCCAGATCATTTGGTGGATTTCCGTGGGTGCGCTGATGAGGGTGAGTACCTGCTGGGTCACCGAGGCCAGGCAGGGATTATCCGTTATCACGGCCCAATGTAGGGAGTAGCCAGTAGCCAAGAACAACAGGGGGCCACCAACCAGGGTGAGCATGCGGCTAGCGGTGGGCGACGAAGGATCAGGCCAACCGGGGCCGGGGGAGGGCGTGGCAGTGGCCCCAAGGTGCCTTAGGTGCCTTAGTGCCGACTCGAGTCTCGGCTCGAGAGGGGCGCGACTTAATCTCCGCCGCCGCAGCCTTGGACACTTCGGTCACTTCCCCCCCACCCGCATCCACGACCACTGCTCTGACATCCCATCATCATCATTACCCATGTTACCCACCCCGTTGGTCGCAGCTTTCCCCCAAGGTCCCCCAGGGTGCTTGGGACCACCTTCCCCTCTCATGAGTCCGGATCCCGCGTGCGACTCGGGCTGTGGTGTGATGCTCCGACACGGCGATGCAGCCCGGGTCCTACACGGCTGTCCCGAGGCCGTGTAACTGCCCGTTTCCTCACCACCATGCCGGCATGGTGAATCTGCAGAACTTGGAGTTTTACAATCAAATTGCTTCAGAAAGTGATGAGTACTCGCAAAAGCAACGAGAATTTAAGTGGACGAGTCCGGACCAGTGGCGAGCTACGGTGTTAGTGTCGGAAACCCGGGGTCCTCCGTGTGCTCTCAAGGTCCTCACCTACGAAATCTCTGCCTTCCACCACCGTTATATAAGACCATGGCGCAACGACGTGCCCAATAGAGAAAGTGATCAGAGCCCCTCAAGTCACTTCTCTCTTCTCGTTTCCTCCGATCGACTCTTTGTCTCAATTTTCCAACAAAGATGTCATTCGATCCCAAGAACGTGGACCTCGATACGGCCGACGCGGCCCAGATCGTCTGCTATCTCAACAAGTCAGAGAATGACTACAATGGCCACCTGGGCGCCCGTGTCTCGGCCATCTTCGTCATCTTCATCGTCTCGACTGCAGTCACCTTTTTCCCCGTCATCGCCAAACGTGTCCCCAGGCTTCACATTCCCCTATACGTCTACCTCTTTGCCCGCTACTTTGGTGCAGGTGTCATCATTGCAACGGCCTTCATCCATCTTCTCGACCCCGCATATTCTGAGATCGGCCCGCAATCATGTGTCGGCATGACCGGTACCTGGGCCATCTACTCCTGGTGCCCTGCGATCGTCCTGACCTCGCTCATGTGCATCTTCCTCCTGGACTTCGGAGCCGAGCGCTATGTCGAGGTCAAATATAATGTCTGCAGAGAGGACCCCGAGCCGATCATGACGAGTGCTGTCGACAACACGACCGTTGGAAAAGAGATGGCGGGCAACAACGAGAAGCATGAGACGGATGTGGAACAACTGTCGACCAGTGAGACCGTAACCGATATTTCTTTCAAGCAACAGATTGCCGCTTTCCTCATCCTCGAGTTCGGTGTCATCTTCCACTCCGTGATCATTGGCCTGAACTTGGGCGTTACTGGCAGCGAGTTCGCCACTCTATACCCGGTCCTTGTCTTCCACCAGTCGTTTGAAGGTCTGGGTATCGGAGCTCGTATGTCGGCTATTCCCTTCCGCAAGGGCAGCTGGTTGCCTTGGATCCTCTGCTCGCTTTACGGACTGACCACCCCCATCTCGGTCGCCATTGGCTTGGGTGTCAGGACCACCTACAACTCTGGCTCCTACACTGCCAACGTGATCTCGGGAGTTCTGGACGCGGTCTCCGCTGGTATTCTGATCTACACTGGTCTGGTCGAGCTCTTGGCTCGGGATTTCCTTTTCGACCCCCATCGCACCCAGGACAACAAGAGACTGGCGTTCATGGTGATCACGATGCTCTGGGGTGCCGGTATCATGGCTCTCCTCGGCAAGTGGGCCTAATTTGGAAGGTCCTTCTGTGTAGGGGCATGTGTGAATGTACATGTGTACACCCCCCTCGATGAAAATATCCGGTGTTTCGCATTTCGGTCTCAATGCTCCTTGTTAGATATCCATTGATTAACGTTTTTCTTTCTATCTGTGTCTCAACTCCATGTCTGTGCCTTCCAAAATACCCATGGTGGAGAATTTCTTCTTTATTATTCCGATGCACATACTGTGGATGATAATATGGCCGTCTACCTGAACATAATGTTACAACGCTTCTCAGAGTTTCCTCATTCCACTCATCCTACTCAAAATTGCTGGAGTATATTTACTTTCGGCCAAGATTAAGTTATTAATTATTTTCTCTGCTCTTTTCATGATCGATACCTTGACAATTTATCTTCATTCCTTTCCTATCTTCGGTAACCTAGCAATTCTTACCGCAAAATAAAGCAATTCTAGTCCCAAAGTATTTCCACGATGCAAACGAAGTAGGTAAAAATCCCATGGCTTCTTGGCTCGAAATACACCAAACGCTAAGGATGGCTGATTGCCACGTGCCTTGTGATTGCCTTCCATGGCACGTGTGTCTCGTCTTCAACCACCGCACCGGAACAACCCGCGTCAACTCACCACACTATTGGTGAAAGGCTGTCGACTACGTGGAAATCGGTTGCCTAGGCTAAGATTGAAGCTTTGTTTAGGATATAAATGTCCATATTACTCCTTTCGTCACTCTTGCTAACGTAGCACAATGTTAAGAGCAGGATCCTCACACACTCGGAGACATTCGATTTCCTCGCAGAACAAGGCCCAGAACGACACATGCCCCTTACTACGGATCAAATTGGAACTGGCTCTCAGCTTCAAGGAGCAGTATCCTTGACGGTCGGGAACAGGTATCCGCTCTCATCCAGGCTGGAAGTGTCCCAGTAAACCTGGTAAATGCCCGAGACGTTCGTCGCCTTGAAGCGGAAGACGTCAGACAGTTGACCTGAAGACTCCTCCCACATGAGATAGGAACTATAGAAGAGGAACTCATCCGTCGCAGCATCGGAGGGGGTGTCGATTCTGTTGCCGGTGAAGCCAACGGGGAGGACTTCGTCGGCAGTGGGGCGGATATAAAACAGAGTGTCCGTGTCGAGCGTGACGCCGTCAGTGGTGGCGGTTGTGACCAGTTCGGTGTCAGTGAGCACGACTGGAAATACTGGTTAGTGCAAGGACAATGCATCGTGAGTGTATACTGACAAGTGACGTCGGTGGTGACAGATCCGTAAGGCCACTCGGATGAATCACCGGCATAAGCGAGTCCTATGATTTTTGGTTAACGCAGGGTCTTCGATATGCGTCAGATAAAATTACCATCGGAATAAAAGAACTTGAGACCCGACGAAGCAACACCCCAACCGTACAGGCTGAAGGAGCCGGTAGGATTGCGCTTCTCCAGCCCAGTGTCAGCCTTCGCCGACGGAGCAGCAACAGCGCCAATGGCGAGTGCCAAAGCAGAGACAATTGAGGACTTCATTTTCAAAGAGCTTGCAGGAGTGAAAACTGATACTGAAATCGAACAGATGGAACGAGGGAATCTGACCCTTTATATCTCGGATATCTCGGGTGTTTCTTCAGCCAGAAGACTCCACCACCGCCTCAGGATCGCCTAACTCTAACCCCACGGATTTGGGGGCCGCAAAGAACCAATGGAGAGTCCAGCCGGCTTGAATCTCTTTTTTTGCAGCCTCGTATTGTTCCAAGGCATACGTACACCATCAAACTGGATCCGGGATAGCTGGTGCTAGTGTTGCGGTCCGCCAGCTTGGCTCGGAGCCTCGACCCACCCGGGCATATCTGGACTACAGCTATGACTCTGTTCGAGGTGTATCCATCTACACTGGTATATTGTGCTTTGAGCTATCCTGCGATGACGGATGACGAGTTGATAAATCGATTACTGACCCGATGAATGGCAGTGTGGACCAATGATAAGGCGTGTCGGGTGTTGGTGCTAAGCTGAAGGATGCCAACTAGTGACCCCTATAGCTGTCCGAAGGAGGTGAGGATTGCGATTCTGCAAGCATATGATTTATAATGCTTAGCTGATCTTGTCATCGTCACCACAAGCTTCTCAGTTGTGGATCCTGCGTGCTACTTCGAGGCACGCGATCTGTTTTTAGTTGTATAACTTCGGAATCACGGAATGATTGGTGGTGCCTGGTTATGTGGCCTGTGCTTCATCGACTAGTGGAACGGAGAACACCCGATCTCGATTGACATGTGATATGCTAAGGGGTGGTTTAGTGTGGCGTCCATGGAAGAATCTCCAATTTCATGCCCCAAATGCTAATGTACTAACATTGTGGAAATATTGGATGTCAGTTTCCAATCATGCATGCACCTCTTTTTGCAAAAAGAATTGCTTTCACGTTCCTGTGATAGCACGGATTTCAAAATAGAATATATGAGACTGATGCTCTTCTCACTCTTCATAACGACCATACACCGATCCAGAGAAAATGTCCCCGAAATAGATCGCGCAAGGTATCTCCATCCGAGGCCGTGGATATGACCCCGAACGAAACCGCCACAGCTTATGCGATCGCAAATGAAGCATCTTTGGGACAGAACTCCTCCCCAATTTTTCCAATAAGCTTCACATGTCTCTCGAACCTGACTGCAGATTAACTATCCTGCGGAGATTAGATAATGTCAGCCACTGCATGTGGGGGGTTTAATGCCTGCCCAGCCTCATTGGAAATTGCGGAGTTTGGCATGCAGTCAAAGTAACTGTTAATTGGTTATCCTTCAGCCACCTATCAAATTAAATCAAATTTACCATGCAGAAAGTCCAGTAATATAAGGCTAATTATCTCCGATGCCCAAGACAACAAGCATCAAATCCTCCTGTTATTCACAAGAATCTTTAGCCATACACACTTTATTTCAGTGAGGTATAAAGTTCACAATAAATGTATCATAATCTTTCATTACTCTAGCAATTCCATTATACTATTTTAGCCACTCTCCGGGTATATTATTTCCTCGCACCAAAGCCCTCATTGCCCCCTCTTCTCAATAACCTTCAAACTCTCCACCGTATCAACCACACTCTCCTTCAGCGACCGATACTTGACTCCCAGTCCCTCGACCGACGCCGAGTTATCAAAGCCATACTTCGGGCCCCCAGCAGGATACTGCCCATCCTTCAACGCCTCCCCCTTGGGCAACCCCTCGACCAACTCCGGATACGCCTCGCCAATCACCGCCACAATCTCTGCATTACAAAAGCTCCCGGCGGTCAAAAAGAACCTCTTACCAGCAACCTCCTCCTTCTCCACCGCAACGACATGCGCCAGCGCGGCATCCCTAACATCCACCCAAAACTGACTCCCGGTAGGCGGACACTTGTCCCTACACGACCCGGCCACAAAGTCCCGAATCCTTTGATTCGAGGTATTCACATCCTCCAACGACGCCAGCGTCGGCGGCACGGGGCCCAAAATCAGCGACGGATTCAGCACGGTCAAGGTAAACCGGGGCCCCTCGCGTTCCATAAACCCCCAGGCCTCCTTCTCCGCCAGCGCCTTGCTCGTGCGATACCCGGCCTGGGCCTGCGCATTGGCCGGCGTTTCCGCATCTTCCCACGTCACCGGGTTCCAGTCCGCCTCGGAGTACTTGGCGCCGGCGGGCTTGGCGGCGTTGAACATAGCGGCGAAGGACGAGGTGATGACGACGCGGGAGACGGACGGCGCGTTCTTGTGCACGGATTGCAGGATCCCGATGGTGCCGTTGACGGCCGGGTCCAGCATGTCTTTCTTGATGTTGCTGATGCTGTAGTGGAAGGGGCTGGCGGTGTGGATGACCGCCTTGAGGGGCGGGTCGTTGATCACCGCTTCGTCGAAGGCGGAGAGTTGCGCCATGTCGGGGACGATTTTGATGGAGAGCTGGGCGTTGGGGTATTGCGATTGTAAGGTGGCGGCTTTGGAGGCCGTGCGGACGGTCGTCACGACGGAGTGGCCCCGGGCGAGCAGGGTGTCGATCACCGCGCTGGCGAGGAAGCCGCTGCCGCCGGTGACGAGGATGTTGGACATGTTGGGTTTGTTGGTTGTTGTGGAGGGTTGTTGAGTGGGATGGGATGGGATGGGATGAGGGTATTGGGATTAGAATTGAAGATGAGATGAAAGAAAAGCAGGGGTGATGGGAAGGGTATATATAGGCTTGTAAACGCCATATTTATCACCGTCAAAATCCGGACCGGTGCTTGCGATGGAGTTAAGCGCCGGGGTTAGATCCGCTATCCGCTAGTGTTTGGGGCGGGCCGAGTGGTGTGGCATTATCTCCATCATTGGCCGTGTCGTATCTATCCGTGTCGCAAGGTGTGCCTGATGCGTATGGGTGAGACGCGGACAATAAAGATGGGGCCAAATGTGTGAGTCATTGCGGTCGGATAAGGCTTCCTGGTGTCTGGGCAGGGGGATTGAGATAGATAGAGCCTTGATGGATGTTGTGTAGTATTCGAAAGTGTAAATAATTGCTGAAGAGGTGTATGTGTATGACGTCATTTTGCTCAGGGCGGACTGCGAGCATGACTAATGGACAGTAGAAATGCCGGCTGTACCGCCTTCCTGGCTAGGACTAGCGGAGGGGCTGACAAGGCACTATGTAGGTACTAGGTAAACGGTGAAAGGGGTCTCAGCTGCGACCGGGTCAGAAAATAGTGCGACGGGTTCAGGGAAATCCTGACACTGAATAATCTAAATCATATGGATAAATAATACAGAGTCAGGATTATAAATCCTAATACTAAATAATCTAAATTATATAAATAGATAATATAAAATTAAAATTATAATAATTAATACTAAATTATTTTTTTATATAAAAATATCTAATTATAATATATTTATAATTTTATTTAGTTTTATATTGTAAACGGGTGCTAGCCACGCTCGCGACTAGTCCCTACGTGTCTGTCGAAGGCACGTATGTGTAAGCAGCGTGTGTCGTAAGCAAGGACCG